>JAZGTK010000450.1:0-17302 GCA_036877625.1 Ambastaia sidthimunki
ACTGCAGGGGTTCCGCTGTGCATACAAAGGCTGTCAGTGTGAAAGCACAATGACTATGACATAGACTTTATGTGTTGCTTGCTCACTGCTGATGCCTGTGGTGTGAAACAGGCATTATGTAACGGCAACTCTCCTGTATAAAAGCTCTTCACATCTGAGTGTTGCGTTTTGTAATGTGGGGCTCTAGCAGTACACTACATTCATTCACAGCACTTGTAAGCAATTTACAGACTTAACCCTTCAAGTAAATGCAGTTGTCAGTCCAAAACATTGATCGTCTAAACGTTGTCAAATGCACATCACTCACTAAGGTAGGGATGTGGACATATTAATTATTAGAAGAGCTGTTTACAGATTACAGATCTACTGATAACTTTGACTGGAATGGACCGAATTTATTTTCTGTTCCTTATATGGAACTAGCATTGTTTTATGTTCTATTATTTTCCATCTTTTTAAATGGTGATAAATAAATGATAAAAGTGAGTAAACAATTGTCTTACAATTGATTGGGTGTGTATGTGTGTGGGGGGTGTCATTGTGTACATTGCCTCAGAAGGAAGGCCCACTGTCTTTGGCTTTGAAAACTCTTGACATCTTGTTATGAGGCAATTTTGGAGGGTATTCAGGCAATGAACCTACTGTGATAAAAAAAAATTGGAATCATCCTATGAATGGGGTTGATTGGGTTCCAAAGGTGGACTTTTTAGTCTAGGTGCACCCACTTGTTCATGACATGGGTGCAACACTTGTGCAGTGTCTAACAACTGCATGTGTCTTTAAAAATGCATAAGTTTAGAATTTTGTTAAAATGTAACCAAAAACTAAACATTCTATAGGCCCTCTTCCAAAAGACACTACTTTGACACTGCAAAGATAATGTCCATCTAGAAATCCTGAAATCTGTCTGTAGTTTTTATTTAGAATGCAAAGGAGAAACAGCAGGGCAGGTATGATAATGTTTCGTCTAGAACATTCATACTTCTGACAGGACCAGGATGAGAAAGGGTTGGGGTTGTCCAGTTTGGTGAAAGAGGGTCAGTTTCACATTATGCATGGCTGTGTTTCACAGGCATGAGGCCTGACGGTAAAGCGGGGATATAAATAAAGACGTAGTGAGACCAAGGCATCATTGCAGAACCCAGCTCATAACTTCCTTCCTGTACTAAGAGCGCCACAAGAGGAAGTGTGCATATGTATGTGACTCACATACAGTGCATGCACACTGTAAGGTGAAACTACTGTCAATTGTGTAAATTGTCAACTGAGGAAGAGATGAAAGTGAACAGTATGTGTTGGTGTGTAAATGACAAACTTGTCTTAAACGGTTATGGATTATTTATTGATAAACATGTATATGTTCATGTTGACATAGTGACCTTGTACTGCCCACTGGTGGCTGAAAGTGTAACAATCAGCCTTATCAGTTACAAAAGTTAAGACGGGTCAGATGATACTGTGTGAGATTAAAATAGTTAAAAGGATGAGCCTTTTATACAGTTATAAAATGAAATAATTGGAGTGCATTTACAATATTCACAGTGAACTTAAAACAACGTACTAAAACTCTGTTAAAAGCAATCCATTAAATCATAACCCAAAACAGTCACAGAGTTCAAGAATGTTAAAAGTCCAAATAAAAAGAAAGAAAACATGTTAAACCTATTAAAAGTTTAATATATATACAATTATTCAATATAGCGTATATAGCACTTAAAACATGGCTTATGTGAGTGTCACATAGCCCCCCCTTAGCCTACCACCCCGGGGAAGGAACTAGACTCTTGAGGGTACTATCAGCCATAGTTCATCACGTGGGTATCCTCACATATGTGTGACCTAAAATGCCTTTGTAATACATTAGATAAATCTAGGCCTTCCCACATAGGCACTAGCTCATCAGAGGAATCTGTGGAAATATAAAAGAGAGGTAGAATCCAATACCAGCCTGTCCTTGAGTAGCAAAATTAAATTAGAATGGATTCTGAATAACTGTCAATCATCAGCGTTATTGATTCATCAGTGTCTTTAAGTAGACCTTTTCCCCAAGGTCCTTTTTTTCCCAGTTCCCCTGGCATGCCACTCCCCCTGGGTTTTCCTCCTTTCTGGTTTATTGGTCTGATGGAAGTTGTTAGTATTTGATGATGAATGGTGAAATTGATGTGGCTCCCTTTTCGAGGGAACTCAACACTGTGTCTGGTTTGACGCTATGGGGAGGATGCCATTGTGACCAGTGTCTGAATCTCATGTCTAATCATGCCAGTCTAACTGACCCACAGCAGTACTTGATGCACATCAAGTGCTCCTGCCAGTATATTAGGGCACCTGTATAGCGTGTCTTCAGCTTTTTTCATCTTCAGGAGCCATTTTGTCTGTTTTAATTAGACCATGCTGCACAATGTTTCACAAAATGTGTGCAGAGGTTTCTGACACCCGAGGACATGCATAAACTTTGTTCTAAGGGCAACATGGCCTGTAGAAAAGCAACGGACCAAGGTCCGACCAAGGTTTGACAGCAAGAAGGTGTGACAATCACACAATATGTGGCACCGAGCTATCCTCCTCTCAGAACTTGGTCACATAGTCAGTGCTGCAGTAGTCTCATACGCATTAGGCCAAGAGGGGTAACTACATGCTATATGCCCCAGGCGCCTCTGAAAACGTTACGGTGAGACTGTCGTCTTGGCTCTGAACATTTTTAGTGACCATAGTGACCAAGTCCAACTCCATATGAGAAAAGCGATGTCCTGTGTATTAGGGATAGCTTGCTCTTTTCCCAGTTGACCCGAAGCCCCAGATGGCTGATTCCAAAGAGTGGGCCGGAATGAGCAAGTCTTTGAGGTAGTTGAGGATGTTAATGTCCACTTCCCTTAGAGGGGCAAGGGCGGCCTCCTCGACTTTGGTAAAGATGCGGGGAGGCAGGGACAGCCCAAAGGGGAGGACCTTGTACTGGTACGCCTGACCCTCAAAAGCAAACCAAAGGAATGGCCTGTGTCAAGAATCAAGACATGAAAGCATGTGTCTCTCAGGTCGATTCCTGTAAATCAGTTGTTCGGGCAAACACATGGGAAAATGTGTTTCTGCAGCAGCATCTTTAAGTGTAGCTTGTGCAAGTGGCTTTTGCATGCCAATCTCTGCCTGGATATCCGAGTATGTAAGCAGGTCTTTTACCAGTAAAAAATTGACACTATCACTCAGGCTAGAGCCCCCTCTACTAGGCAGCAATGGTACTAGGTCTTTTCATTAACTGTTGCTCCTCACATCAGGAGGATCCACAAAAATGCCAAATGCTAGTTGTGCTGTCCGTCCTCCAGGAATGGCTGGAGAAACCTGTCTCCCTCCACTCTAAAGGTGTACATGGCCATTGTGGGCAGACTCTTGGGATGGCATGACCTGGTTGTAAGGTTCCTCAGAGGCACGGAGAGGTTGAATTCCCTATGGAGGGTTCCGTTTGAGTCCCTGGTGAAGACAGCTCACGCTGATAACAGCTATCCTAGTAGTGTTCACTTTAATTAGGAGGATTGGAGACCTACAGGCTTTCTTTGTGGTCATTGACTGCTGACATTGAGGTTTTACACCTAACACTTTCGCCAGGTTTTACAACCTCAGCTTGGACCCGGTTGCCACCCATGTACTACAGGATAATTAAGCAACAACCAGGTGGGTGTACCACTTGCTTCTGCACCTCTTTTAAAAGGCGATACTGTGCACTAGGGTTGGGCCGATAGATGATGCCATCGTCCATTGCCAATGGCTAACAGACATCATGATGTTAATGCAGCATCGTGATCCATTGCCCCACCCACATTCCCCCGCAATCCACAGCATCACAGTTCCATGTTCGGAAAGAAAAAGACGTGTTATAAAGAACCCCTAAAGGCAATAAATATGAGATGAAATGAAATATATATTTCAATACTTATGCAGTTATATTGTTGGGTAATTATACTATACATACTGTAAATTGCAGGCATCAGGGAACCGCTATTAATATTAATGCACGTTCGCTTTTTACTTTCACTTTTTGAGATTTGCGATCGCACATGCTTTGTGTGGAGCGGCAGCAAGCTACCGATAACAAGCAGTTGACCATGTCCCTTTAGTGCACGTGGACATTGACTCCACCTCCCACCCCCTCCCTCTGCCGATGACATCGACCATCACAATGTTTCACATTAGACATTGTATGATGTGAGTTTAGTCGACATCACCCAACCCTACTGTGCACTATTTCCTCTCCTATCTACTATTAGCACGGAGGACATTGAGGGTCTTTTTTCTTAGGCAGAGTTGTCTACCAGGCCATTGTCTACCTGCATGGCCCTTGTTGCAGGTAAGCCTGTATATCAGGGCATAGTGCTCCAAGAGTGAATTCCCCGCTCTTGGATAACCCCATATGATGTATAATCCACAGGACAGTTTCCCTAGTGGCAAACCCTTCCCCTTAGTGGAGTACTGCTGTGGCCATACACCATCTCAGAGAATAGGAACCTTCCCAGTACTTTTCGTATGTGTACTACCATCTAGTATGTCAATGTTGTGATGATGTAGCATGTTGTGCTGTATCTACCATGACACCTAGTGCCAATAGGATGTTGTAGTGTTCAACTTCTTCATAGTGTTTCGCACATCAACGAAAAAGAGGGCGATGTCTCAGCTTTTTACTCAGCAGCTGGGCACCATTTAAGCCTTATTGGCAAGTGCCCGCTCCCATTGAGGGCTGAGAGGCGCCTTACACACAAGCTGGAAGATTGCAATGTAGCTGAGCACTCGTAATGGGGCACGCAACAGCTTGTCTGCATCTGCTCCGCTTACCTCTAACAGTTTAGCTCCAGACACGCTTAGTATAGGGACCCTTACTGTGGTCATTGACACAATATCGAATGACCAAAAGAAAGGGAAGGTCTCCTGATAGAGGGAACAAGATGTTGTGTCCTATATGATACAGCACTGAACTGTACCTCTGAGAGTCATGACACATCTTTGACTCCTCAGCACAAACCTGAGTAAATGTTGCACGTGAACCTGCTTATATCATTTATGACATTAACAAAGTGACGTGAACATAACCCACTATTTCTCTCAATGCTACAATTGCCTTTTCTGCTGCTGCTACAGCACACAAGCATATTGACAATGCAGCCACTACTTGGTCTAATTTGCTAGAAATATATGCTAATATAAGCTTTGATAAACTAGTCTTGTGTCCAGGTACGGATTAATGCAATGGCTAACCTAGGCTGCAGCCTAGGGGCCCACAGTGAACAGGGTCCTCTGTGCAATTGATTTTCATTATACTTTTTATTTTTAAACCCATTTATAATTATTTCTAGAATAGTATTTAAAAATGTTTCTTGGCAAATTAAAAAAAAACTTATTATGAGTGTGCTGCACGCTGCACCTCCCCTCCCCCACATCATTTACAATCATAAACAAAACAGATGTGTCAGAAATGTCTGGAAAGAAATATGACAGTAGCGCCCAAAAGCGAATAATTCAAAAACTTAAGGAGAAATGAAAAAACAAACTCTTGCAAAAGTTCCCAAAATTAACTGGATATTTCCAAACATCCACAGTCATAAGATTACCTGGCCAACAGTCCAGAGATAATAAGGTGACACAAACGGCTGCATCAATAATTGCTTCTGCTGAAACAGAAAATGCAGAACCTTTACCTTCTTCAGCAACTACCCAGTCAACTAGTTCCATCAGGGAATTTCTCGATCCCACCCCTCTCTCTTTCCCAATTACTTCCTGTCAAGAATACTGTCCTATCTCTCAAATAAAGGCAAAGACCAAAAATGAATCTTAAAAAAAAAAGAATGTGTTCAAATCTTGAGATGGATTTTAGGTCTCCAGCTTGTTCTGTGATGCATACCCAAAAATGTCAACATATGGAGGATGGCTTCTCTACAGAGCATCTGGTATGATTTGTTACAATATAAAGTATATTTTCTTAATACCTTGATTATTTGTTTTTTGTATTTGTTTATTCAGGTGGACAGGGAAGGCGGCGGCTGAATTTAATTCCCCCAGAGTCGGAAGGATACTGTGGCAGTACTATCCGAAGTGTAACTGGAGGGGGGAAAACCATGCTGTATATTGTGCCATTACAGGATGAATTTGATCTGTCACCTCTTCCATCTGATGCTCTGGAATTTTCCTTGATGCCAAAGGCTGAATGCAAAAAATGCTTTAAAATGATGCCACTGCAGATTCTTGCCTTGCACCTCAGGGAATGCAGCACTCCAGATTATGAGACACTTTTAGACTCAGAACCAGAGGTCAGATAAAATATTTTAGGAAACCTCATTTAGGCTGCATTTGGAAATAAGCATATATTCATGTTGTGGTACATGCATTAAGATGATTATTTTAAATAAAATGTTTGTCTCTTTCTAGGAAACTAATTCATCAAGCCTGCTGCACAGGATGGTCTTATTTTGATTGGTTTTAATGTGTATTCTTCATAATAATTTGCTTTTTAGTCAACGGATGCAAAATGTCCAATATGCATGAAAACTTTTCCTATAAATGAGTTGGTGGACCATGCAAGTCTTTGTGGTGATTTGAAAAGGTAATGATAATACCACACACATAATCTTGTAGTGCATGATGTAATGTAGGTTTTTTATATTGCCTAAATTAAAGTCTTGTTGGATCAGGAACATTGATAATAAATGCTTGCATTTTCTCCCTAGTGACCTGACGGTCCAGTGACCTTTCTATCAAGGAGTCCTGATATAATGCAGCCACAAGAAGAAGAAATGTCATGGTACATCCATTAAGAAAAGTAACACAAATATTCACAAATATTAACACAAATAATTAATGGAATTAACATTCCATGCTGAATAAGAAGCATTATAAGGTAAAAAAAAAACATTTAAAATTTAACAATGAAGAGGATGTCCTACGATGGCTTGCTTCTCAAGTTGACGCCTCCAAGGAGTTCAGCATTTGTGTGTCTAGAATGAATCTCTTGGAACGAGGTCTGCTACTGTGGAGGCGACAAAAGTGCAGCTCTCCAGTCAACACTTTAAAGATTACATTCTTAGGAGAGGCTGGAGTTGACACAGGGGCTTTACGTAAAGAATTCCTGACAGGTCAGGATTTATGCACTTAGGAACTGAAACGCTAGCCCACTAAACCTCAACATTTTTTAATTTATTTTAATTAGTTTGCTGCCTCCTTAAAATTGCCTGAAATTATAAGTTTTTGTTTTTTACAGAAATGACTGGCGGCATAGAGACCCGACTCTTTGAAGAAGAAGATGGTAAAGGAAAAATACCTAAGAACTCATTAATTGATCTGAACAATGGCCTGTTTCAGTAAGTGTTTCTTATTAAAAGAGATTCTGTAATTTCCTGACTAATCATGTCATTCCAAAATTGAACTGTGACATTTTTGATTTTTTTTTAAAGAATATTGCCGCTATATTTGTCCATGTAATAAAAGTCAAGGTGATCCAAACCTTTTATGATACAAAAGGACATAAATGATAGCCTTTTTGGGTGAACCGTCCATCAAAATCAAATTGCATTTGTACATGAATTTTAAACACACTGACTGTATTTTCCATTTCATTGTTATTTTAGAGTTGCTGGGGAGGTATTTGCTGTTAGCCTTGCACAGGGTGGCCCAGCTCCAAGATTTTTACAGGCCTGGTGTTACGATTATCTATTGAGTGGAAACCTAGAAAACATTACCAAGGATAGTGTTTGTGACGTTGATATTTTACAACTAATTAAAATGGTATTTTAGAAAATATATTTTCTTTGTTTCTTTTTATCATACACCTTTTAAATGCATAAATGCAACAGACTCCTTGTTTTTTCTGAATTCCTGCTAGATCGAGGAGACTTCAGATTTGTTTTCATATACTGAACGGATAGTCAGCTGTGGTTACACAGGGCCTATAAATGAGGATAACAAGGAGAATATAACAAGGTGTTATTCTATGTATTATTTATTTTTACACAGTATTTTACACAGAATGTAATGAAATATTAATATTGTGACATTTGTGTTTTCTATCTTTAAAAAGAGCGATTGTGATACATGCTGCTGCTCAACAAACTCTCATGCTTCAGCAGCTCTGTGAGGGTCTACAGCTTTACCACTTAATTGACATCATGAGAAAAAACAGAAGTGTGCCGCAGTCTATTTGTCACTCAAGGTGGTGATGATAAGGTAAAGTGCTTTTAAAACATACTCGCTCTGTTGGCATAGGTGTTGTTAAAAATGTTTTAATTTTTTTTGTAAATTGATTTGTCACTTCGCCTATTTCAGGTGGACTCTCATTACATTATTTCCCATCTTCACCCACAAATGAGTGAGCCTGGCACTCTAAAACATGCCAAAGAGGTGCAAATCCTAAATCACTTCCAGGATTTTCTAATGGAGCTTGAAGGCAAGTTTGTGTTTATTCAAAATTTTAATGAATGCAAAGTTTATTAATTTTAATAAAAAATGTTTACTGCCACAGATGAAGATACTGTGCATGAGGAGGTACTCTCTGTCCCCCGGGTGACGCAGTGGTTGACTGGTCAATCACATAGGCACCTGCTTCTTTCTAAATAAAAAGTAAAAAGTTATTTTTTTGAAGTTACTTTGGTTGCGGCGGAGTCTGTCTAAGTAGTGTTTGCTTAAAATACTTAGTTCAAATACACTTGGTTCAGCTGAATTAAATAACTGCTCCAGTGGCCTAGGAGATTAAGCCTATGTCTTTGTCTTTATTGACGCGGTTTCACTCGTGTTCGAATCTGCCTTTAAGCTTTATTTTAAAACAACCTATGGGCTTCCTGCCAGCTCATTAACGTTGCACGCAGCAGCAACTCAAGACAAAAAAGCAGTCTAAAAGCAGTCGACGTTTCGGCGGAGCCGGGGAGCACCTATAGTTACAGTATATCGAAACAAAAAGTTCTCGCAAAACTACTTACGTTTTTTTTTTATGTCCCCTCGGGGGCTCCGTAGCAATCTGACATATAATTAAAGAATATTCTATAACCTTTAGTTTTAAAATAGACCACATTCAGACAACAGTACCTTCCTTGAGAAACCATCAATCCCGCCAAATATTACAATATTGAATCTAAACAAAAATACAGCATCCCAGATATGCGTCCCTGAGGTCAGTTACTTTGGGCAAAAGCTAACGTATGAAGGCATCAAACCTGATCCAGAAAAAATCAGCGCGATAAAAGACATGAGCCCTCCAAAAAATAAGTCAAAGGTGGAAACCATCTTAGGTATGATCAATTACTTGTCCAGATTTGCACCAAATCTGTCTGAAATAAAGGCGCCTCTGAGGCTGCTCTTGAAGCAAAATAATTAGTTTGTGTGGGACGAGACTCAGACTAAAGCATTTGAGAAAATGAAAGAGCTGATCACACGAGAGCCTGGCCCTGTTCTGTCTTACTACGACCCTGGCAAAGAGCTCCGCCTGCAGGTAGATGCGTCAAAAAGTGGCCTAGGCGCTGTACTGCTACTGGACCACAAACCCATCGCATATGCTTCGAAATCCCTCACACCAACAGAAAAACTATGCGCAGATCGAAAAGGAATTATATGCTGTGGTGTTTGGATGCACACGTTTTCACGCATACGTTTATGGCAGAAAGGTTATCGTCAAGTCAGATCACAAACCTTTAGAACCCAGCCTGAGAAAACCTCTTGCAGCCGCACCGCCACGCCTTCAGAGAATGATCTTGCAATTACAGAGGTACAATATCAAAATTGTGCACTGTCCAGGAAAAGACATTCCAATAGCGGATGCGTTGTCCAGGAAGTCCATTGCGTACAGGCTTGAGTCACTGAATGAAAATATGGATGCACAAATTCACACAGTCATAGCTAATCTTCCCGTAAGTGTTAGAAAGCTAACAGACATCCGAAAAGCAACGGAGCAAGATCCACAGCTTACCTCCCTGAGAAGTGTCATAAAAGCCTGGTGGCCTGATGTCAGGAAGAAGTGCCCCTCCAGCCTTGCTGAGTACTGGAATCACAGAGATGAGATTTCAGAGATGGAAGGTCTTTTGTTTAAGGGTGAGAAAATCATCATTCTGCATGCGCTTAGGGCAAAAATGTTAGAGCGCATACACACTGGACACATTGGAATTGAGAAGTGTAAGCAAAGAGCCAGAGATATTTTATTTTGGCCAGGCATGAACAAACAAATTGAGGAAATGGTGGAAAGATGTACCACATGTTTAGAGCTCCAAAAATCGAATCCAAAAGAACCCATGATCTCTCACCAGATTCCAGAACGTCCATGGCAGGTCGTTGCAACAGACTTATTCCTGTGGAACGGTGACGACCATTTAATAGCTGTAGACTACTACAGCAGATTTTTCGAGGTGGAGAAACTCCATTCAACCACATCATCAGCAGTCATCCATAAACTGAAGGCCATCTTCGCCAGGCATGGTGTACCTGAAAGAATAATTTTAGATAATGGCCCACAGCACAGCTCGCATGACTTCAGAGACTTTGCAATTCGATGGGACTTTGCACATGTAACATCTAGTCCGCTCTATCCACAAAGCAATGGTCTTGCTGAAAAGACAGTACAGACGGCAAAGGCCATATTGAGTAAAGCACAAGCTGAGAAAAAGGACCCTTACCTCAGCTTGCTTGAACACAGGAATACTCCTGTTGACGGATTTAAGTCTTCCTCACAATTGCTAATGAATAGACGTCTTTGCTCCATCCTGCCTATGTCAGGAAAACAGCTACAGCCTCAGGTTGTCGATAAAAAACTGGTGAATGTGAAAAGGAAACTAAAACGAGCAAAACAGCGAGAGTACTATGATTGCACCGCACAACCATTATCAGCATTGACACAAGGGGTTAATGTTCGATTTCAACAAGCCAATGGCTGATGGATGCCCGCCACTGTGTTACAACATGTGGACGCACAGTGGTCATATTTTATCCACACACCTGATGATCAAGTGTTCCGCCGCAATTGCCGACACTTAATGGAAACCAAGGAAACAATGTCAGAAGTAAAAGCACCTGAGAACACGCACATTGATCCACCTGTGGATACAGGAGGACCGAAAGAAAACACTTGCAATGTACAGCAGCAAACTACACCTCCTCAGTTTACACGCTCTGGTCGCATGGTGAAACCTAGAGACATTCTTGATTTGTAAAACATAATATTCTAACATTTGGTAAGATGGAAATCAAACATTGCAGTATTATGGACTCTAGTTTAAAGATAGTTTTGTTGAAAGTATGTTCTGCATATCAATAGTCACGACACTTTAGCTAGTTACTCCAAGGTACCTAATATACCAACGTAATTTTAGCAATAGGGTGTTATTGTTAATTTGTTCTATAAGTGTAATGCTAAGTTTTACGCCCCCTCCTAATGTGACCTGATATGTTTAATTTGAGTGTAAAATCTTCCATATTAGACTTATGTGATAACATAACACTTCATAAAAAGGGGGATGTAATATTATCAACCCATGTGTGGTGATTTGTATTCTGAATGCTGATTGGTTGTGAACTCTCACCTGTTTGGTTGGTTGATCTAGTAAAAGAGAGAATTGAGACGTGAACGTGTAAATTCTTACTCTTTTCTTGGTATGACACTATTTTGAGCGACTACACAAGAACAATACACAAACAGCTAATGAATGTGCATAGTGAAGACAAAACTACTGCATACTGTGCAGGAATAATGGAGCTTTTGTTTAGATATCATTACATTAACTTACCGAAAGGTTGAGTTGAGGGCCCAGCTGAGGACGATGAAGGCACTCCGTTCCGCTCCTGAGAGCTCATTTGGGGTCAAAATGTGTCACGAATGTTTTAATGACTAAGATAATTACTAATTAACACTCCAGCTACACGATATCCAACTCCAGGTCGCTTTCTAAAGTCGCGCCACTAAGGTTTCCACTTTCAGGCCACATAGCTGTCGATCAAAATCTCACTAGCCAATAAGAGTAAAGGGCTATTAAGTCCCGCCCACACAAGAGATTTGTGCCAGAAGTGTGAACGTAAATTTGTGAAGCATAAATGAAAACTCTGAAGCCGTAAACAAAATCTTTGGCAGCGCATTCATGAACCTAGATCTGCGAAAAGGAAATTTAGAAAAAATATTCAAAAGAATACGGTTTGGTTGAAAACCAATTATTATTTTCATTTTCAAAGCGTTTTTCTTTGTTCACATTCACATATATTTTTGTTCGTTTCTAGAAAGTTTGCATTCTTTCTTTTAGGCACAAGTCTAATCCCATACCACATCCCGCTCTCCTCTGGCTTCACCTTGTACTCAGTCATCTCACTCAGACTCCTTTTGCTAATCCAAGACTGGTAGTCAATGAATCTCTTATATGAATCCATGGCAAGAATGAGCTGGCAAGGTAACTGAAGAGATTAGAAACTCTATTACATATGCATTTACATTTAGGCATTTAGCAGATGTTTTTATCCAAAGCGACTTACAAATGAAAGAACAATAGAAACAGTAAATCAATGGTGCTATGTTTGTTTTTTAGCCTGTTTTATAAAACCTATGGACATCGGAGTCACCGAATTTCTCATATACCACCGTCTGACTCACGACGGATATAACATACAGGATGATCTGCGTAAAATGCTACATGATCTCAGCCTACTCCGAACACCAGGCCTGCAGGCCTCTGCGTTGCCTGATGCAGACGGCCGGGGCAAGAGACATCGGAAGCGATGCGTGAGAAAGCGGATGCGCGGTAAGTGGACAGGAGTCCGTGCTAGGCTAAAAGCTAACCCCAGCCGGCCTGCACTACCCGCCAATGTCTGCTCCCTGGACAATAAGCTGGACTACATCAGACTACAACGGGCTACACGGCGCGAGTTTAGAGACTGTTGCGTCTTTGTTTTCATGGAGCAACAGAGTTCCGGATGCCGCAATCCAGCTTAACAGGCCAGCCGTGTTCCGCGCCGACAGAAACTCAGCTCTGTGCAGTAAGACCCGTGGTGGAGGCTTGTGTGTTTACATCAATACGGAATGGTGTAAGAACTCTGTGCTAGTCTCTAGTTACTGCTCATCACTGGTGGAGTTTGTGACTGTCAGATGCAGACCATTTTATTTACCAAGATAATTTACCACTGCTTTTATAATCGGAGTGTATATTCCGCCTAGCGCCAATGCTAAGGATGCGCTCTGTGAACTTTATAGAGCAATAAGCAAACTACAGAACACATACCCAGATGGACTGTTTATTGTCGCTGGAGATTTCAATCATGCAAATCTAAAGACAATGCTCCCTAAATTCCATCAACATGTGGACTTTGCTACAAGAGGGAAAAACACGCTGGACCTTGTTTACACAAACAGCCCTGCCCCCACCTAGGCTACTCAGACCAGATCTCTGTTATGCTAATTCCGGCATACAGACCGCTTGTCAAACAATCGAAACCGGTTCTGAAGCAGGTAAAAAACCTGGCCAGCAGGAGCCATCAGAACTGTTTTGAGTGCACTGATTGGAAAATGTTTAGAGAAGCTGCAACTGTCTGCGACTACACAGACTTGGAATAGTGCACGTCATCTGTAACGGCTACATCACAAAGTGCATTGATGATGTCACTGTCTCTAAGAACATTGTCTCACACCCCAACCAGAAACTGTGGATGACTGTGGAGGTGCACGCTCTGCTAAGGACCCGTGACTCAGCCTTCAGAGCAGGAGACAAGGCAGCCCTAAGAACGGCAACAGCCAAACTGTCACGGGCCATCAGATAGGTGAAGATGCACACATATCCAGAAAATCCACAACCACTTTATCAACAGCGGCGACACTCGACGCATGTGGCAGGGCATCCAAGCCATCACTAACTACAGGACATCACCACCTGCCTGTGACAGTGATGGCTCCCTCCCAGACGCACTGAACAGCTTCTACGCACGGTTTAAATAGTAGAACGATGTGCCAATGAGGAAAACCACCCCTCCTCCCAACGACCAGGTACTGTGCCTTACCATGGCTGATGTGAGGAAAGCTCTACACAGAGTTAACCCACGGAAAGCTACTGGACCTGACAACATTCCTGGCAAGGTGCTCGGAGGATGTGCTGACCAGCTGGCAGATTTCTTTACCAACATCTTCAACATCTCTCTGAGCAGCACAGTTGTTCCTACATGCTTCAAGACCACCACCATCATCCCCGTGCCGAAGTCCCCAGTGTCCTGCCTCAATGACTACCGCCCCATTGCACTCACACCCATCATCATGAAGTGCTTTGAGTGGCTCATCATGAAGCACATAAAGACCATGCTGCCCCCCTCATTGGACCCACTCCCAGTTCGCATATCGCTCAAACCGCTCCACCGAAGATGCCATCTCCACCTCACTACATCTGGCACTCACACACCTGGACAATAAAGACATGTATGTCCGAATGCTGTTCATAGACTTCAGCTCAGCATTTAACACCAATATCCCACAACACCTGATTGGAAAGCTGAGCCTGTTGGGCCTGAACACCTCCCTCTGCAACTTGATCCTGGACTTCCTTACTGAGAGACCTCACTCTGTCCGGATCGGGAACAGCACCTCCAGTACCACCCCCCAGTGCTCAGTGTTCACACTGCTGACCCACGACTGTGTAGCAATGCACAGTTCTAACCACATCATCATGTTCGCTAATGACACAACCGTGGTAGGGCTCATCAGCAAGAACGATGAGTCAGTATACAGAGAGGAAGTGCAGAGGTTAACGGACTAGTGTAGAGCCAACAATCTCTCTCTGAACGTTGACAAACCTAAAGAGATGGTTGTTGACTTCAGGAGGACAAAGACTGAACACTGTCTGCTAAACATCAACGGCTCCACTGTAGAGATCGTTAAGAACACCAAATTTCTTGGTGTCCACCTGGCAGAGAACCTCACCTGGTCCCTAAACACCAGCTCCATCATCAAGAAAGCCCAGCAGTGTCTCTACTTCCTGAGAAGGCTAAGGAAGGCCCAGCTCCCACCACCCATCCTCACTATGTTTTACAGAGGGACAGTCGAGAGCATCCTAAACAGCTGCATCACTTCCTGTTTTGGGAACTGTGCCGTCTCTGACCGATTTACAATGTACACTTATGCTGCGTTTACAATGTATATTCATGCTGTGTTTACAATGTATGCTTATGCTACACATAGCACTATGTTTACGTACAGAACATTATATACCATACACTGTTCCATAACGTAGGGCTACTGTTGTCTTGCACTAATGTTTGCACTGAATGTTTGTTTGCACTAAATGTTTGCACTCGTTTTTGTACAGTATATGCACTTTATGTAGTCTGTGTAGCACCTTGGTCCAGGGGGAACAGTATTTCATTGCACTATGTACTGTACTGTGTATAGTTGTAATGACAATAAAACCACTTGAACTTGAACCCCCCCCCTTTTTTATATATATGGAAAGAAAGAAAGAAGGAAGTGTTAGTGGTAGGATAAGTGCTATTAACAGGGCAGGTGTTGTCGGAAAAGATGTGTTTTTAGTCTTTTTTTGAAGATGGATAGTGAATCAGCTGTTCTGACTGAGACTGGAAGGTCATTCAACCAGGAGGGAACAGTCAAGGAGAAGGTTCGTGACAGTGATTTTTTGCCTCTGTGGTGTGGCACCACAAGGCGCTGCTCACTAGCAGAACGCAAGCTTCTGGAAGGCACACAGGTCCATACCAATGAGTTTAGGTAAATTGTTGCAGACGCAGTGGTTGTTTTGAAGGCTACCATCAGTGCTTTGAACTTGATTCGAGTGGCCAATGGTAGCCAGTGCAGTCTGGTGAAAAGAGGAGTGACGTGTGCTCTCTTTGGCTCGTTGAAGAAAAACGTGACCTCTGCATTTAACCCATCCTTCGTGAGGAGTGAACACACACTGCAAGTCGTGAACACACACACAAACAAACACCTAGAGCAGTGGGCAGCTATTCCTGCAGCACCCAGGGAGCAATCAAGGGTTAGGTGCCTTGCTCAAGGGCACTTCAGTTGCTACCTGCCAGTACTGGAATCGAACCAGCAACCTACTGATTACAAGCCTGACTCCTTAACCAGTACACCACAACTGCTCATTACTATTAATTGTTTACTATTAATTGGCAGGAGACGGTTGGGTGACAGAAGACAGTGGGGGTGGGGTGGCAGGAGGCGGTTGGGTGGCAGGAGATGGTGTGGGTGGGGTGGGATGGCAGTAGATGGTGGGGTGGCAAGACTGTGACTATTCTCTTGATATTCAGGAATAACAATGGATAATATGAAAGGGTCAAATCCAGAGCTCACTTCATTTCTTGCAGTGGATTCAGTGTGTCTTGTTGATATGATCCTGTGATACTTCTCCTCCTGAATACTGTTAATGTATGGACTAATTGGGCCACCTAGGCTGACATAATGATCTCCATGACCGTCGGCTATATGACCAAGAACTAAAGTAGGCAACTCTTCACAATATCCTCCTGTTGGGGAGAAGCATTGTGTGTGAAGAGGTAGCATTCACACCAAGAGTTAATACAACCAAAAATTGAACTTGGAAAATTTAAGCAGCTGTAACGCCACGCCATGACCCACCACGGCACCAGAATATTAGCTGTTTGCCCCTATGCTGCTTCTACATTCATTTCCTGTTTGTGGACTATTTAAACAGTTTCACTGCCTTACCAAGCCTTTATATATTCTGATTGTTTGCCACATGTCTGATCTTGCCTGTTTGCTTCGTTTACTGTTTTTGGATTATCCCTTGGATTTGGTTGCCTGTTTGGACTGTTTACTGTGTTTTGACCCTTTTTGCCTGTGACCTCGTTTTTGCCTTTTGTCTGACGTTTTGGATTTGTTTAAGTTCAAGTTTATTTATAAAGCGCTTTTCACAATGGCACATTGTTGCAAAGCAGCTGTACAAATGACAGTGAAAACATCCAGTGATATTTACAGTGTACTTTTGAAACTTGAAAAATAAAATATGTAAAAATAATGTGCACACAAATACACATACATATACACATACATAAACATATATATATATATATACATACATATACATACATACATACATTCATATACACAAATACATATATACACATACATATATGAAAACAATT
This sequence comes from Ambastaia sidthimunki, assembly GCA_036877625.1. Lineage (NCBI taxonomy): Eukaryota > Metazoa > Chordata > Actinopteri > Cypriniformes > Botiidae > Ambastaia > Ambastaia sidthimunki. The sequence goes on from JAZGTK010000450.1 coordinate 17,086, forward strand.
GAAAATGTATAGAATTATTAAATCATACAATTACAGTGTTTCCTGGGTAAGTTGTCTAAGCTAGTGTCAGCAGACTCCCTTTAAGCAAGCCAACAGGGCGACAGCGGCAAGGAACCTGTAATGACGCGGAGGTCTGACAGTTGGAATCCATGTGCGTTTTATTAGACAGATCCATATATACAGATAGCATAAACGTAAGACAAGCAAAGGTCAGGGC
>JAZGTK010000450.1:17352-34784 GCA_036877625.1 Ambastaia sidthimunki
CACTACCCGCTGGCCTTCTGCCGCTATATATAGGCAGCAGGAGATTTAGAAGAGGAAGAGGAGGTGGATGGACCACCTAACACCACAGCGGTAACCATGGGGGAGGAGCTCCTTAAACAACTCAGATTGCTTTTTAGCCTCCCAGTATCTGTCGATGACGGAACTCACTGCTTCTCCAATAAGAATTTGTAAAGTAAAGATTTGTCCCTTTGGCGAATACCCGAAAGTCTGAGCCATAAAAAATGCCTCTCCGTAGCCACCAAAGCAGCCATAAAATGGCTGATCTACGCAAGATCTATGGAACTCCTGAACTGTGTCCAGTTCTATTCCCCCACCTTGGTCCAGGTCTTTAAGCAGGTCATATTGCTTGCCATATATGCCTTGCCCACCAGGTTGGAAGTAACCCTACACGGCTTAGAGGGCAAGACAGGTTTCCTCCATGATGATGCTGTAGAGGAAGAGAGCCCACAAGCGTCTCTTCAACCCTGAGCATCCATACCCATGCTTGTGCAACCCCACCTAATGAGAGGGCAAGAGAAAAGATGGGGCCTGTTCTTCGCTGCTCTTTCACCAAATCGAGCTGTGAGCCTCATGAGTGAAGGATGACGCAGCATTAGCGGGACCTGACCCTTAAGGTGCAGCTGTCTGTATCCTGTCAAGAATAAACAGAGCCAGGTGGGAGCAGACCATCCTTATTGGAAGCGATTTGCAGTGAGGGCAGTCAGCCCTCTCAGATGACCTTGAACTTGACTATAAATAGGCCTGGTTTTACTTAAAGCACCTTAAAGCTGACCTGGTTTTACTTAAAGCCTAAAGCCCATTCCCCACAGCTTCAGGCATGATGTAGGGTCAAGTTCCCTCAGAGGGGAACTCAAGCATTACGTTATCATATGAATGCTAATGGACATACCAAGTTCTCTGTTGAACACTGCATTTTATCAGGCTCTTCTACAGTGCTCTCCTGCTTGACATGATCCACGTCATCTGTTTCCTGTTTGGACATAATCTCTTCTCTGTAAACATTATCAAGGTCATTCTCTTCAAGATCCGCTTCTTCACAAGCAGCTTCTTCTGGCATATCAGCCAGTGAACTTTCATCTGTTACGAGGCCAGCAATCAGCTCATCTAACTTCTTTTTAACCTGATAAAACAAATAAAAATAATAAAAATAATGCACTCTAGATCCCCTTAGGGGCCATTCACATAAAATGCAAATTTCCATTCCACTACGCTGCTTTTCTATGTAAACGCACTAGATGGACAAAGCAAGTTGGCATGGCAACACTTTTACTTGGCAGAGGAGGAGGCATATATAAGATGGCACAGGAGGCACACATAGTGGCTGTGCCTGGACGCCCTCAATTATCTAACATTTCTTCACTATTCTTCTACTATCAAAAATAGTAGCTATCTATTCAGCTGTTTGGCAATTTCTGTCATTTCCATTATCGCTTCCGTTATATCTTTAAGGTGCGTCTTGAGACCCCTATGCGCTGCGCTTTTTTTAAAATTTGAATGTCATTTCAGACCTTTATTTGGCAATAGAAAGTTTGCTCTTACAGGCAGCAGTTTCCTTTATAATGAAATGAGCAAGACCAATTAAGGGGCATTAGCAATGAATGTGTGTATTTGCTCACCTTTTCTGCTGTATGAAAATCACATTTACAGTGCATTTGTCTACCTTAGGAATAAGTCATACCATATTCATATGTGGTCTTTAAATCCTGAAAAACTAATTTACGCATTCATGTTCTCAAACATAAATTAGGTAGTTGGGTAGGAAACTGACAGCTTCAAATATAATCTGGCCAGATGAGTACAGCAATTTTAGTGATGGCCGTCCTAGTCTATATGTCTCTACAATACATGCAATATTTTAGTTAACTATCCACCTAAAATATCTGAGGAGAAAAGGAATAATGGTGACTTAATTGTGACCTGTAAGATCTCCTCAAATGAATCCTGCAGTGGAGCAATCTGTACACGCATGTTTTCTGCATGTGCTTTGGCACAGGCCACTTCCTCCTGGAGCTGAAGGACACTGTAGCTTGCTGCGTGTAACTTGGCATCGTACTGCTGTATCGTCTGTTCCAATTCCTGCTGCTCCTCCTGCAGCAACTGCAGCTGCACACACGCAGAAAACACAGAACGATACAGAAACAGACAACACTGGCAACTGGGAATTACTAGTAGACGATGTCTCTAAGCGACTGACATGTTTTAAAAACACAAAAGTAAGAAAACCTGTGTAAAAGACATGTTGACGTCTGTAATGTTGTCACAACAACAACAAAGCTTATGATAGATACTGTGCTTCATTTTCCAAAGCAAAAGCTGCTTCAGATATAACAGCATAAGGCAAGTCTGAGGTTTACTTCAGTACAGCTGTTATGAATATTGCGCCTATACATGTATATATATATATATATGAAGAGTTTGGATCCGAAATGGGATAAATCCATAATTATTAAATTGAGAAAAACAGTGTTTTCTTTCCCAAAAAAGGATTTGTATGAAAACTACTCATTTCTATTTCAAACTGTAATATATCATCATGTGTTTGTAATAACATCAAAATATCTAATCTATATTTTGATTTTAAACATTTATTATATAAACAATTCATTTTTAATATCCAGGACACGTTTTTCCCCAAAATGCTGTAAATCCATGTCAGTTCAATTCATTCAATAAAAACTCATTTTCTGTATGAGAGTGGCTAAAAATTAAACCATAAATAACAAGTTATCACTTGCTAAGTTATCACTTGTGCTAAAAGTTTCTCTTGATCTATACATATGACAAGCCCCAAGAGATCGCTGGTATTTTCCCACCGCCTGAGTTTCGTATTTTCTTTATATGTTCCACATTGTGATCGTCTTTGGAAGGCTTGCGCTTCTTTCCCATAGACAAAACAAGAATTGGCCCATCGATGCCATCAAAGTTGTTCATTTTATAAAGCTGAAAACACCCATTCAAAAGACGACAGTGTTTACCAATGTTTACTGACAGGGCGCAGCCACGGCTCTTTGCGTGTTGGAATAGTGCGCCGTGATTGGTCGAATTTTCGTTTTGCTGAAAATCAGGACTGGCGTTTATCGCGTTTTGGGCAAAAAGGGAAGAAACAGTGCAGGAAAACACTGCGGACATCGTGTTTTGCTAAAAATTTATGACAGACCTTTGAATAGAGACCAAATGTGAAGTTTATTTTGGCAGTATCTCAATTTTTTTTAAATTGCCGTTTATCCTGTTTTGGAACCAAACTCTTCACACACACACACACACACTGTATATACTGTTCAAGTTTAGTATATACTGAACTTAATTTAAAGCATTAGTCAGTGCTGCTTTACATTTTGCCCTGTAAAGACAGTTCACTACCTTAGAATTATAAGGTTCTATCTGCGTTTTGACCAGTTTTAAAATATTGAGGTTTAAAGTTTTTGGATTTTATATACCAAAACTGATAGAACTTTTTTGTTTTTCAAATTAAACACCCAAAATGCATTTTTGTTTAAATAAAACGCCTTTAATAGTGTCAATAAGTTATATTAGAGTAAGAATATGTCAATAACTCAATTTTGACAAAAATGTCAGATAGAACCTTATAATTCTATGGTAGCGAATTATTATAACCTATTCCGTTAAAACCCAATTATTGAGATGTAGAAATTGATACATCAAGCTAAATGACAGACTTGTTCTTTCTGGATAAACTTATTTTAAATGAGGGGGCAGTTGTGGCCTACTGGTTAGTGAGTCTGGCTTCTAATCAGTATTTCGGTTATACAGTCAGTTATGGGTAACCTGACAAAAACTTTCACGTCACTTTCACTTTTCACTGAATACAACATCCCTTACATATACCTAGAAAAGTTATATAACATTCTTGCATCAACCATTAATAGCTCAAACTTTTGCTTACCACTTCTTTCTCCTGTTTCTCCAGATGCTGAATCATCTCCAGTTCTTCCCTCAACTGTGACTTCCTCTCTTTCAGACTCTCTACGGCCTCTTGCGTCTCACAGCATGAAGTCTTGACCCTCTGAAGGGTCTCCACCTCCTTATGTAGTGCATCCTTCAGGTTCTGAGGATGCAAATCACTACTCTTATTATCTTAAATCACAGGTTTCATCCACTTTTCACCTTTGGACACTTGAAGAGCTTTATTAAGTGCAGAAATCTGCTGTCGTGGCAGAACATTGCTGCTCCCAAGGTCTCTGGACTGCACTTAACATTACTCTGTATCACACCATTTAATAAAGGGCCCTTTTAGGGGTAACTATTAAAAAAGAAGGTTTATTTAGCACTTTTCCTCAAGGTCATTTTACAGGAGTGTTTCCAAGAATAAAATCAAAAAATGGATAAAAAGCCAAGATGAGACAATTTAATAGACTGAATAGACCAGTATGGAGGAAGTAAGTCAGAGAGATATTAAGGCACAAGACCATTTAAAATTAGCCTGAAATTAGCAGGAGTATCTTACAATAAATGTGTGAAACGACAGGCAACAAGTGAATATCACATGGAGTAATGTGATACATAAACATTTACTGGACATGAAAAAATGCTTAATATGAGTATAAATTATTTAGCATAAATATTATTTTAAAGCTTCCACAAAAATTAGTCCACTAAAACATACAAACCAAACAAATTGCAGATTCCTTTTAAACGCCTTTTCACACACAACACCAAGATATAAGACCTTGACTTGTCAATGAATAGCCGTGATTTCACGTGTTCCGACTCGGGTGCATTTCTCATAACGTCAAGCCATGATGCAGCGTCTCATTTCCTGTCTCAGGGAACTGGATTACATACATTACCTGACACAGGAATTATAAGGACATCTGGAAGTGAAAAGTAAAAAGCAGTAAACAATGCAGCAGTGCATGAATTTGTCCTGGAAATGTGTAAAATTGCACGAGCAACTTCTGGTAAGAAATGAAAAATAAAATGTACTTTGGCTTGTTACAGAGCTTATTTGTTTACTTTGTTTAATATTTCTCAGGATCAGCTATTGATGATTAACATCCCCAACCTCATCAACCCACCAGTATACAAAGGTGTGTCTAGTTTTCAGTGTTGTTGTTGAAATGTGATAATTTTTCCTTCCGCATGTTCTTAAATTAACTCTAAGTGATGTTTGGCTCTATGTTCAACTATGTAAATGCATGTCATTTTACTGTATCTGTAGACAATTCAGCTTGGCCAAAAGTGAGTTTACAGACTTTGTATACCATATCTCCACACAACCTATTCTATCAGGACTAAATGCTATGCTTTAGTTACTTTATTTTTACTTATAGACATCATTTTACTTATAGTCATCACAACTGCCCCATCATGTGGGGCAGTTGTGGCCTACTGGTTAGTGAGTCGGGCTTGTTATCAGTAGGTTGTTGATTTGATTCCAGCGCCGGCAGGTAGCACCTGAAGTGCCTCTGAGCAAGGCACCTAACCCCCAGATTGCTCCATAACTGACAAAAACATGTCACTTTCACTTTTCACTTAGCACAACAGACGTTGAAAAACCTTTTCTGTACAACAGAAAACTCCCTCTTTTCTAACACCTTGGACAAAGTTGCCTCTACACTTAAAGAAGATAAAGGACAGCAGCCCAATTCCGTGGTATACTGAGCATACCCACAACCTAAAAAAAGAAGCCTGGAAAATAGAGTGAAATTGAAAGCTAAACTAGAGGTATTCTGTACAGCATCAAGGAGACTATTTCAAACTACAAAAATGCTCCAGATCTGATTATTTTTCAAATCTTATAAAAAAACTAAACACAACCCTAGATATTTATTTAATAGATTGGCTACATTTACCAAAAATAAAGCATCAACTGGTTCTGACAAATGTCATTATCAAAGCAGTGATGATTTTATGAATTTCTTTAATAACAAAATAGATACTGTCAGAGAAAAAAATCTGAAACATGCAAATGCCTGCAACACAATCACATCAGATTGTAACGATGGGTCAATGGCACAGGGATCCATTCACAGCATTTATTAGATTTGTCATACATACAAGGGTCAAACACCAGAAAACAAGAATAACGGAGACAAGGCAAATCTTAAACAGTAAACAAGCAGTGGTCGGGGCAGGCGGCAGACAGACAAGAGCGTATAACAGGCAAGGGTCAGGGCAGGCAGCAAACAAGAGAATAATCCAAAAGGCAGTCTGGGTAATACACAAGAGAAATCACAAGGACGCTTAGAATTGTTTGCTGGGCAAAACAAGACTTCGCCAGGAACAGATGAGTGAACACAGTTTATATATTGTCCATAATCAGATTAACAGGGAACAGGTGGGTAATGAGAGGGAGTGGTCAGCCCCAGGTATGGTGGCTGCTGGGAAATGTAGTCCAAACAAGAATCTGCAATCGAGATGAGTCTCCCTCTGGTGGCCAGAGAGAGGCGATGCGGGAGACTCCTCTGTAACACAGATGAAGTGTCATACTTTACCCAAGGAACTCCAGTCATTCTCTACTATAGATAAGGATGAACTGTCAAAAATATGTAAATCATCTTGATCAATAACACGCTAGAGCCTATACCTAACAGCCAGTTGAAAGAAATGCTTCCCAAATTTACAGATCCTATACATAGTATTGTTAATTAATCATTGGTGTTGGAATATATCCCAAAACCTTCCAAGCTGGCTGTTATCAAACCTCTTATTAAAAAAAACACAACTTGATCCGAGGTAACTTGTAAATTACAGATCCATCTCAAATGTACCTTTTATTTCAAAAATACTGTTCTTTCCTGGAAAGAAATGGTATCTGTGAGAATTTTCTGTCAGGATTCAGACCATATCATAGTACAGAGACTGCTCTTGTCAGAGTGACAAATGACTTGCTCTTGTCAGCTGATCGTGGTCGCATCTCTCTTCAAGTTCTGCTCGACCTTAGCGCAGCCTTTGACACTACTGACCACAGCATTCTGCTAAACAGGCTTGAAAATGGAAACTGGCATAAATGGAAATGCATTGGCATGGTTTAAGTCATATCTGACCAATTCCAGTTTATTGGTATGAGTAGAAAGGTGTCATATCAATCACAAGTTCAGTATGGAATGCCACAGGGCTCAGTGCTTGGACCTTTGCTTTTTACCCTGTACATGCTACCTCTGGGAGCAATTATTAAGACACATGGTGTTAGTTTTCATTGTTAGGCCGATGATACTTAGATGATACTTATCTCTTCAAGGCTGAACGAGACAAATAACTTAAACAAACTAACAAAATGTATAGTCAACATCAAAACTTGGATGACTAGCAACTTTCTACCACTAAATTCAGACAAAACAGGTTTAATTATTGGACCAAAATCTTCCATAAAGAACAACCTAGAATATTGTCTTACTCTTGGTGGATGCTCTATAAAGCCTGCTACATTGGCTAAGAATCTGGGTGTCCTTTTCGATAGCATTTGTCCTATCGAAAACCACATTTGCAATATTTGTAAAATTGTATTTTATCACCTTAAAAATATATCAAAACTGCAACACATGCTTTTCTATGTACTTTACTGGTGCTTCATTCTTCCATATAAAAAAGGTATGTGGAGTATACATTTTATTTTTCATGATAAAAATAGTCTTGAAATGTAATGAAATCTAAATAAAAATAATTTTCTAAATAAAAACTAGACTATATACAGTACAAACAAAGTGCATACGTTTTCATTAACAGTAGTGTAACAATTTTTTCCAGGCTATGTCTACAATCTGATGACACTGCTTTTTGAGGTTCTCCCTGATCCTTTGCCCTACATAGAGGAGCTTCATAACATTGAAGTGCCTGAGAGTCTGTGCGCACAGTATGATAGACCCTAGCTGCCTTACGTGTCCGGGAACTTTGCTGCATCTTTGCATTTTTTTATAACTATGGGATATAGTCTTCTAAGGGCTTAAAAACAATAATCTATAAAATAACCTACACCCCTGTTAACTATCCCAGTGGGGTGCCCTCTAAGTTCACGATAACCTTACCAGACCAAATTCTGAATTGGCCATAGAATTTGTGACTCTCTGTCGGTAAATTTAATTCCTGAACAAGCCAGAGGGCGACACAGGGGCATCAAGGAGGAACACCTTGTCCCTGTCCTTGCCCATGAGGTTAGGCCACAGGTGCCAGGTGCCATATGGCAGCCATAGAAAGTCCAATGGCATGAGCCATTTGCTTGGTCACACAAAGGGGGAGGTCTCTGGCATGGCACAGCTCTAAAAATGCCTCCTTATGCCTGAAATGCCTGCAAAACCACCATGATGTGCAGGGCATTACCGACCTGACCCACTGTGTGAAAAGCTTTTCTCACTGGCATGGATGTTGTCCTGCATGGCCTGGTGACAACATTCATAGCCACGCATTAGAGAAACACCTCAAAGATGCCATTTTCATTTATTTCTCTCTTTTTTCTCTTTTTTACTTTGAAAAACTAGCTATCGCTTGAACACACGCACAACACGAAGCAGTCTCTAAGGATCAGAAAACCTGAAGATGCTTTTGTTTCATGTCAATTTACAGCCTCTGTGGATGCACATTCTGATGAAGTACATTTACATTTATTCATTTGGCAGACGCTTTTTTCCAAAGCGACTTACAGTGAATTCGAAGTATACATTTTTTTTTATCAACCTTTTTTATCGAACCCACAACCTTTGCGCTGCTAACGCATTGCTCTACCAGTTGAGCTACAGGAACGAAGTAACCACTGTAGGTTATTTAAGTTCTTGTGTTTGAGACGTTTCAAAACTGGTCAGACAAGGAACATTCTTATGAAACACAACATTGAGTAAAGCTTTTGATAGGGAACTGCCTTTTTTCATGTTAAAATGTATCAAAACTATAACACATGCTCTCTATGTCAAACACCGAAAAAGTTAATTCATACAAGACTTTTTTCTAGACAAGACATTATCATAATGCCTTACTGCGTGATTGCCCAGCTGGTTTAGTACAAAATCTCCAAAGTTCAAGTGGTTTTATTGTCATTACAACTATACACAGTACAGTACATAGTGCAATGAAATACCATTTCCCCTGGACCAGGATGCTACACAGAACAACCACAGGACACTATGGACGAGACACAGCTACACAGACTACATAAAGTGCATATACAAAAACGAGTGCAAACATTCAGTGCAAACAAACATTCATTCCAAAGTGAGTGCAGCTGTAATGTATTAATAGCAGCAGTTTATTGTGCAAACAGGTGTCCTTGTGTGTACGTGTGTCTTTGTGTGTGCGTGTGTGTGCTCATCAGTTCAGGGTCCTTTGTTTAGGAGTCGGATGGCTTGTGGAAAGAAACTGTTTGTTAGAAGAGTGAAGAGAAGAGTGTGTGTGAGGGGTGGGTGGTGTCAGCCACAATGCTGATAGCTTTGCGGATGCAACGTGTAGTGTATATGTCCATGATAGAGGGGAGAGAGACCCCGATGATCTTCTCGGCTGTCCTCACTACCCACTGTAGGGTCTTGCGGTCAGAGAAACCACAGTTCCCAAACCAGTAAGTGATGTAGCTGCTCAGGATGCTCTCGATTGTCCCTCTGTAAAACATGGTGAGAATGGGTGGTGGGAGCTGGGCCTTCCTTAGCCTTCTCAGGAAGTAGAGACGCTGCTGGGCTTTCTTGGAGATGGAGCTGGTGTTTAGGGACCAGGTTAGGTTCTCCACCAGGTGGACACCAAGAAATTTGGTGTTCTTAACAATCTCTACAATGGAGCCGTTGATGTTTAGCGGAGAGTGATCGCTCCTTGTCCTACTGAGGTCAACAACCATCTCTTTAGTTTTGTCAACGTTCAGAGAGATTGTTGGCTCTACACCAGTCCGTTAACCTCTTCACTTCCTCTCTGTATACTGACTCATCGTTCTTGCTGATGAGACCTACCACGGTTGTGTCATCAGCGAACTTTATGATGTGGTTAGAACTGTGCATTGCTACACAGTCATTGGTCAGCAGTGTGAACAGCAGGGGACTGAGCACACAGCCCTGGGGGGCCCCAGTGCTCAGTGTGGTGGTGCTGGAGGTGCTGTTCCTGATCCGGACGGACTGAGGTCTCTCAGTAAGGAAGTACAGGATCCAGAGGGAGGTGTTCAGGCCCAACAGGCTCAGCTTTCCAATCAGGTGTTGTGGGATAATGGTGTTGAATGCTGAGCTAAAGTCTATGAACAGCATTCGGACATATGTGTCTTTATTGTCCAGGTGTGTCAGTGCCAGATGTAGTGAGGTGGAAATGGCATCTTCGGTGAAGTGGTTTGAGCGATATGCGAACTGAAGTGGGTCCAATGAGGGGGGCAGCATGGTCTTTATTTGCTTCATGATGAGCCGCTCAAAGCACTTCATGATGATGGGTGTGAGTGCAATGGGGCAGTAGTCATTGAGGCAGGACACTGGGTACTTCTTCAGCATGGGGATGATGGTGGTGGTCTTGAAGCATGTAGGAATGACTGTGCCTCAGCACATCCTCTGAGCACCTTGCCAGGAATGTTGTCAGGTCCAGCAGCTTTCCGTGGGTTAACTCTGTGTAGAGCTTTCCTCACATCAGCCATGGTAAGGCACAGTACCTGGACAGTACCTGGTCATTGGGAGGAGGGGTGGTTTTCCTCATTGGCACATCGTTCTGCTCTTCAAACTGTGTGTAGAAGCTATCCAGCACGTCTGGGAGGGAGCCATCACTGTCGCAGGCAGGTGGTGATGTCCTGTCCAAATGCAGCAGCCACAGTTCTTACAAAAACGAAAAAGTATGACCATATTGGCCTGGTTCTGTCAACACTGCACTGGCTGCATATTAAGCATTCTATAAATCTCAGAATTCTATTAATTACCTACAAGACTCCAAATGATTTAGTTCATCAGTACTTGAGCGAGCTCATGTCTCATTACAGTCCTTCATGTCCACTGTAATCTCAAAATTCCAGCCAGTTGATACTTCTAAATCAAGCACGGGTGGTAAAATCTTTTTATACAATGTTGTCCGAGAGGCATATCTGTAATCTAGCCAACACATAGTCCACATAGTCAAGGATTTATGACTCAGATTCCTTTGGGGATTGTAAGGCCGTATTAATTAGGTAAACTGGAACTGGGGACACTTCTCATAAGAACAGATGTACTGGCTCTACTCCAAGTTTGTCTGTCCTTTATTTCTCACGGTCCAGAAAAGATTGTGGGGAGACAGAATGGGACAAATGAAGACAGACTGACCTAGCTCCTGTTCGACTTGACTTGTCCCATTTCCGGTTCAGCTAGACACTTATCCTCATGACAACTTAAGAAGATTACAGCCATAACCTGGATCACCTAAAAGGAGTGGGAATGTGATGGGCTTCTTTATTAAACTTCCCATTATCTATTTACTTTCTTTCTGCCCTGTTATATTTAATTTAATTTTATTTATGTAGTGTTTCAACAATGTTGCAGTGTTTCAAAGCATTGTTACATGAAAAATAAAACACAGAAAGCTGAAAAATTTTCATGTTGAAACAGAATACATGGTATTATTGCAAAGTTTTATTGTTCGTTATAAGATGTTTTAAGAAAAAAAAAGATGAGGACGTTGGAGATCTTAACTAAGAAATAGTTTATTGAAGTGTTGTTGTTTTTTAAGTTAAACACCCAAAATGCATTTTTTTAAATAAAACACCTTTAATAGAGTCAGTAAGTTATATTAGAGTAAGAATATGTTTATAACTCAATTTTGACAAAAATGTCAGATAGAACCTTAGAATTCTATGGTAGCGATATGTTTAAGGTGAAAAAATGCAGCTTTACAAAAAAACTCGGTAAAGTTATTTGTTAAAGGATAAATTGCTATTGAAAAGGACACCCAGATCCTTAGCTGATGATGCAGGCTTTATAGAGCATCCTTCAAAAGTAAGACAATATTCTAGGTTGTTCTGTGTGGAAGATTTTTTGGTCTACTAATTAAAACATCTGTCTGCTTCGTCTGAATTTAGTAGCAGAAAATTGCTAGTCATACAAGTTTTGATAATAACTATACATTCTGTTAGTTTGGTAAGACTATTCATCTCATTGGGCCTTAAAGAAATATACAGCTGAGTATCGTCAGCAAAACTAAGTCCATGTCTCTTAATAATTGCTACCAGAGCATATACAGGGTGAAAACAGAAATGCAAGCACTCCATACTGAACTTGTGATTGATATACACACACACAGCAACAAACTGGAATTCAGAGCAGTTCCTTTTATGCCAACCTCATTTTAAGCCTATTTAAGAGAATGTTGTCGCCAATAGTGTCAATGGCTATGCTAAGGTGTAGAATCACTCGAAGAGAGATGCAGCCACGATCAGCCAACAAAAGCAAATCATTTGTCACTCTGATGAGAGCAGTCTTTTATAAAAAATATGGTGAAAATCTTGTCTGAAAATCCTCGCAGACATCGTTATTTTCCAGGAAAGAACATATCTGCGAAGACACCATTTCCAAGTATGTTTGAAATAAATAGTACATTTTAAATGGATCTGTAATATACTAGTTCTCTGGGATCAAGTTGTTTTTCAGTAAGACATATCCCAACACCAATCAGAAATGTATTACTACTAGAGGATCAATAATTTTAGGAAGCATCTCTTACAACAGACTGGTAGATATAGAATATAGCATATATGTTGATTTAGATTATTAATATAGATAAATATGTTTGACAGTTCATCCTTATCTATAGTATACTATACTATTTTGTCAAAGAAATTATTAAAGAAATTCGTAAAATTATCACTGCTGTAATGACGCGGAGGTCTGACAGTTGGAATCCATGTGCGTTTTATTAGACAGATCCATATATACAGATAGCATAAACGTAAGACAAGCAAAGGTCAGGGCAGGCAGCAGACAAACAGTAGTGAGGGACAGGCAAAGGGTCGAGGCAGGCAGCAAGCAGGCAGGGTAAACAGGCAGAGTCAAAAACCAGAGACAAACAAATCCAAACAGGGTAATCCAAGAATCAGTAACCAAGAACAGGCAAGAACATAAACAGGTGAGCAATCCAGAGTATAAACGCTTGGTAAGGCAGATCAAAGATACTGGCAATACTTCGCAATGAGTATGAGTCTTGAGTGTGCTTATATAGTCCATGACAGGAAATGATGAGACATGAAACAGGAAACAGGAAGTGCAGAGGGAGCGGGAGCTAGTACTCCGGGGACGGCTCCCTCTGCTGGCGTGGCGTTATGGGTGGCGTTGTTACAACTGCTATGATAATGACAATTGTCAGAAGCAGTTGATGCTTTATTATTTTAGCCACTCTATCAAATAAATTTCTAGGGTTGTGTTTAGTTTCTTCTAAAAGTTTTGAAAAGGCTTTTTAAGGCCTTTCTGTAATTTAAAGTTAGGGTAAGGTACAACAGTTTCTGGGCTGCTCTTTTTATGGTGTTTGCTAGTTACACCATGCATTGGGCTGCTGTCCTTTTTCTTCTTTAAGCTTTATCTTTAAAAAAAAAAAGCTTTGTTATAGGCAACTTTGTCTAAGGTGTTTAAACAGACAGAAATGACCAACTTTATTACACCAGATAAAGTTATATTGAGCACTATTACTACAAAATAAATTAATCTGAAATCATATTGCTGGGTAACTTTTAAAAAAACTGTTGACGTAGTGTGGCGGCGCGTGCAGACGCAGCGGCTCCTCTCAGTCCTGAAAATATGGTGTTTACATGTTTACCTTCGTGTTAGTCATTGTGTTTTAGTAAGTGTTTGTCACATTTGTCTGTCTCTAGGCACATTTACAATCGGTCGTTTCTGTTAGAGATAAACAGAACTTTTATTTGCCAGTTAAACACCACACACGCTGAAGAGCTTCGGAGCTTGGGATTACTCTGCCGGCCTACTACATCACCGATCTCGACTTCTGCACCTCCGCTGAGGAGATGGCGCAGGCGGCATGAGAGGAAGCAGAACAGGGGAAAGCGCGGAGGCATCCAAGCTAGGCTAGCGGCTAGCCCATACAAGCCGGCTATTCCAAACATCGTGCTCGCCAACGTACACTCTCTCGAGAATATTCCTGACTCTGCCATTCAGCTGGATCAGCTAACATGCTACTGAGCAGACTGAGCGGCTGAGAGAGGTATGGCGGGGTCTGTGTTTACATCACTGATGCTTGGTGTTGTGATACTGTGGTAGTCCGCAGACACTGCTCTCCCCTTGTGGAGTTTATAGTCATCAAGTGCCGACCTTTCTACATTCTGAGGGAGTACACAGTGATTTTGCTGGTCGCTGTTTACATTCCACCCAGCCCTAACAACAACGATAGGAATAAAGCACTCAGTGCACTGTACCATGTCATCAGTGAGCAACAGACAATACACCCGGATGGATTTCTCATCCTGGCCGGAGATTTTTAACCACACAGACCCTAGATCAGTGTTACCAAAATTATATCAGCACATTGATTTTCCAACACGGGAAAACAACATTTTGAACATGGTTTACCCAACCCACAGAGGAGCATACAAAGCCTTCCTCCCTAGGCCTATCTGACCACACTACTGTTATGCTAATATCAGCATACAGAGCAAGGGTGAAAGTCAGGATGAAACCAGCTCAAAGACAGGTTCGTGTATGGCCAGAAGGTGCCTCCTCATCACTTTAAGAATGCTTTGCCACCACAGACCTGTTTATACAGGCAGTCACCTACAACTAGCACACTGACATTGAGGAATATACTGAGACAGTTACTGCCTACATCACCAAATGCATTAATGATGTAACTGTAACCAGGACCATCACCACCCGAGCAAATCAGAAGCCATGGCTGACAGGAGAGGTCCATAACCTGCTGAAGGCACCAAATGCTGCCTTTAGGGCCGGTAATGACGACGACCTAAGAACAGCTAGGGCCAACCTGTCACATGACATCAAAAAGGCCAAAAGACAATGCGCCAGGAGGATAACCCACAACTTTAAAGACAGCAGGGACACAAGGAGCCTGTGGCAGGGAATCCAAACCATCACTGACAACAAACCCCCACCACAGACCTGTGATAATGACATCTCTTTGCTAAATGAACTCAATTTCTTTGCATGTTTTGAGGCATACAACACCACGCCTGCACAAGACTCCACCTTCTCTTGCAACCAGGTTCTGTGTTTTTTTCCAGCCAGTGAAGATCCTTCTCTAAGATCAATGCCTGGAAAGCAGCTGATCCAGACAACATACCGGGTCGGGTGCTGAAGGACTGTGCAGAAGAGCTCAAAGATGTCTTCACAGGCATCTTCAACATCTCCCTGAGCCAGGCTCTCCCCACATGCTTCGAAACCATCCCCATCCAGCTTTAATGACTACCGTCCTGTTACTCTGACCCCCATTGTCATGAAGTGCTTTGAGTGGATAGTCATGCAACACAAATCCATCATCCCCTCCTCTCTTGACCCCTTCCAGTTCGCATATCAGGCCAACCGGTCCACCGATGATGCAATCTCCACTGCTCTCCACTCAGCTCTCTCTCACTTGGAAACAAAAGATGCTTATGTGCTGTTTTTGGATTTCAGTTCTGCATTCAACACCATCATCCCACAGCAACTAATTCAGAAACTGGAATCGAACCAGCAACCTACTGATTACAAACCTACTGATTACAAACCCAGCAGACCACAACTGCCTTGCAAGGGGTGGGTGGGGTTTACCCGCTATGCAGTGTGTGTTCACCCAATATGGGTTAAATGCAGAGGTGACATTTCGATTATGGGTAACCATAACTGACAAATACATGTCACTTTTACTTTCAAGGTCTCTTTAGTCTTCTGCCATCGGGGAGGAGATTTCGCAGCCTCCAGGCCCGAACCACAAGACTGAAGAACAGCTTCAGCCATCAGGCTGTCAGAAAGCTGAACTCTATCCCCTCTCTGCCCTCTGCCTTAAGAGTCATCGAAATGCAACTGCACACCCCCCCCCCCCCAAATCACACAAATGCACAAGCCACTTTTACTACTGCTGCTCTCTCTGTTGCACTACAATGTAATCAGGTCCACTTCCACAAATGCTGCTCTCTCTTGTTTTGCACTAAAATGTAAATATCTACACACTCACATGTGCCATGAATGTCTATAGTAGGGGTGCAACGGATCGCAGTTGATTCAAGATCCGTGCGGATCGGCATGCACGTGACCCGCGGATTAACCCTCTGGGGTCGACCGGTTGCGACCAGCTCACTTTTTCTAAGATCTGTGCAAAAGACACTAAAAATTTTGCGTGTTGTCTAGACAGCTAAAAATGTTGCGTAGACAACTAAAAATGCTGAAAAGTGATAAATAACATTCATGTTAGTTATTTTGTGTAGTTAAATTGTGTAGTGTCTTCTTTTATTGTTTTACACTCACGATAAAAACTAAATATTGTGCTTTTTACAAAATTAAAAAACTAACAGGATGCGCGTTCTGCCTTCTCTCTCTCCGTGGAGTACATTCTGAAGCGCATTTGAAAATGAACTGTAACTTTGCGAATACTTGTCACACAAACACGAGACATATATCTGCAGAAAGCTTAGAATGTCTATTTAAAAATGGTGTAAATCTTATCGAAAAATACAAATATTCTCAGTTTATGTAATCCGTATAAAACCAAGGAGAAACGCCACACCCCCGCGTGATTCACATTGGTAATAAGTTCCGGTTTCGCCGTTCGTGTATATGCGGAAATTACAATTACAATAAAATAGAAATCTGAGCTTTTTCACTTTCTTACTTTAGCCTGCCTCACAGCACTCACATCCTGATGGGGGAAAATTAGCCATGATGGGGGAACATTAGCCATTGGGGAAGTGTCTTTTCTCTCCCCTGGTGTGAATTAAATAAATATTCATGTAGATTCACACTCCCATGCATAAAGCAATGTTGGAACAAAAACTGACAAAAACATTATATTGTTGCTTGTGAATAAGCAGTCAGAAAGATTCTCACATCATTTTGAAGTAAATATTCTAGCCTACAAGACTAATTACTCAAAAGAATTCGTCAGCACTATTCAGTGTGTGTTTTATGGCCTTATTTTAGCTGCATGTTTTTCCCCAAAACGTACTAACTACGCATAATGTTTTTTTCTAAATAATGCAAACATGTACAGTGCTCAGCATAAATGAGTACACCCCTTTAAAAAGTACGAATTTAATCAGTAGCTTAATGAACAAAAGAACAATTTCCAAACTTTTCACAAGGCTGAGTTTTATTAAACCTTTCTTTAACTCCATAACATGAAATTAAGGTTAATAATCTAACTTGTATCACAAAATCTTCAGTTTTAATCAAATTGGTTGAAGCAAAGATGAATACACCCCGCAACAAAAACTACTACATCTAGCATTTTGTATGAGCACTGTGATTTTTAAGGACAGCACCAAGTCTTCTATGCATGGAATGAACAAGTTGGCGACATATTGCAACATCTATCTTTTTCCATTCTTC
>JAZGTK010000450.1:34834-61919 GCA_036877625.1 Ambastaia sidthimunki
ATGAGACATGAAACAGGAAACAGGAAGTGCAGAGGGAGCGGGAGCTAGTACTCCGGGGACGGCTCCCTCTGCTGGCGTGGCGGTATGGGTGGCGTTGTTACAAATTAATTTAATTAAATTAATTAAACTACCTTTGACTTAATACAACACTTCATAAATTAATTTTGTCAAAGCAAAATATGACTTGTTGTAGTCAAGTGTCATGAATACATTTTTTACAATGCAGCTGTGTAAAAAATAAAATGTGTAAAAAAATAAGCTTAGCCAATGTGTTTTCCAACTGAATGAACAAAGAAGTCTAAATGCTTGGTAAATGCTACAGTTATTTAACTCTATAAAACGGATCTTCAAGTCAAGTTGACTTCATGTGTCCCAGCCATAACAAAGTCAAGCAACAATGACTTGGCTTAGTCTGTTTGTATTAACAAATCATTTTTAGAGTGTAGATATGACAGAGTCTGGTCATAAGAACAATTAACACAATAAAAGCTGGCCAGAATCTATTAAGGTTCAAACACACAGATAAAATGACTTGCTGAAACAGCACTGAAGACAGCAAAGTTATTGTTCAGTGTGTTGTTTACTTGGTGACCATTAGAGTAGATGTCTCCTCCATGCACTTCTTTATTCAGGTTTTTCTCCTTGTTGATGGTATTACTGTTTTTTTAATAAAGTTTTTGTGTGACTTTTCCCACCTTGTCAGATTTTCCTACCATAGCGTAAAATATTAGCTATATCTAGTGATCCAATCTACCACACTAAAAAACTCATACGGTGTCTGTAACTACAATAATTCAGTGTAACTTTACCTAAGATTCTTATTACGCAATGGTATCGAATTTCACTGACTTGACAGTGGAAAAATACCCCATCAGATTGTCCAACCAGTACAAAATAAATGGGTTAAATGATTTGATAGTCTAACAAGTTTCTAATCTGTAGTCCAAACCCTTATAGGACAATTTGATAGGTAGGATGGAACGTCAGGACATGATCAGTGCAACATGTGGATTATTAGACTCTGTCCCAAAGCACATCTGATAGGATCTTTGTGATCCTATAATTTCCTGGGTTTTTCTATGTTTTGCTCTTGTTTGTTTTCACGTTGTTACAGTAATACTGAGCTAAAATCATATGAGGAGTAGAAGCCTCACAGATGACAGGCATACTTTTTTTATTAGTTTAAAATTTAAGACTTATTTATTTAATAAGGACACCTTCGAAAAACATACTTACATGATCAACAGGAGGAGTGACATCTTAATGAGGGCCCATATTTCAAATCTTCCCTCTAATGTGACATTGTAAACTTCAAAGCTGCCTTTCCCCTTCTTGAAATCAGACAGAGACGAAGCAAGGTACTGATACCATAGGCATTATTAGTATAAAGTCATACATAAAGAAAATGGAATAATTTCTCTGGAGGTTCTGGAGAGCCCTCTGATCACAGTGTGGCCACGTAAAGTGCACTGATGGAGATCGGGCACTGCTAGTTTAGTGGTTCCAGACCCACTGAGGGTTTGCACAAGCCTAGTGGATTAAAACTGAAACCTGAACATAAGAGAGATGGACACTGAACTCTGAAGCAGTGAGATGTGACACAATCTACTGCTTCTAATGGAAAAAGCTCTTTCTCTCCTTGAGGTTTTGCTGCAGCTTGTCACAACATGTTTCTTAAAATAAGAAACTCATAAACTTGAAGGCATTGTGCATAAAGACACTACCTAAAGCATCATACATACAATATGCATGGAAACTTATGTTACCATGAACTGTTTTAAATTTACCACAATTGTATTATCCACAATTGATTGAAATGTCATTGTTTTTATATATATTCGCTCAACGGATGTTTATATTAATTAGTCCCATCACAGTTTCAGCCTTAGATGGCCAGCCCTCCCCACCAGCTGCCCAGTCTGTCCACTAACTGTATGATCATTTATACACAGCACCTATTTTGCTATTTTTTTCTCATAACTACTTCTATTATTGTAGCATATATATTTTAAATAAACACAGGGGTTACATTGTGCTTGAAAGACCAATTTGTGATGTTACCTTTGATTAAAATAACATTTTTTGGTAAGATCATTGACAGTTTAAAGGTCAATACAATCTATCCATATGTTTTTGGTTAATGTTTCATTCAAAATTTAGCCAGAATGCTTATTCAAAAACACATTGAAAGCTAAATAGATTAGGTGTTACACAGGTGTACCTGATAGAGGGGACATATCGTTGCTGTCGGGCGGAATCCTCGTAACTCCATTTTTGGGCTTTGTTGTTTTTTTTGTCATAAATCGATACTATCGGTCAGTCCCCACATGACTGTGTAAATTTTTGAAATGATTTAACTAATGAAAAGTGTTAAAAATAGCTTGAGACTGTCTGAGACTCCGCCTTTTCTTCACTCCGCGAGAGCCTCGCAGCATTACTTCTCATTCATTCTCAAGATTAAAAGTCTCAACGATTAAGAAATCCTCGTCGAGCAACACGTTATCTGAGGTAAATGTCCTCAAAACACTGGTTATTCATAATTTAAATATGTGTATCAGTTATATGCCAAACAGTTTTAAAAAACGTTAAAACAGTTTGCGTGCAGATTAATTTCCGCCTAGTCATCTTATCGTTTTATTTTGATATTGCATGACTCATAGCTCTTAAACGTTTAAAATAGAGTTAAGGAAGATGTATGTAACCACAATTATTAGCTCTGATTAGCTCTGATTAAAGCCTTAAAGTCTCTTGTCAAAAGGCTCAACGCGACCACAGACTTTGATAAACGAGATGTCTGTGTCCGTACCATTCTTATCAATGAGAACGTAAACTTCTATCTCCCTTTTTCCAAATATTAAATCTTGTATCTCTGATTAAACTTGCTTTTGGGCAAATGTTGTGTTAATGTTGTGTACACAGAACATACTGTCCTCAGATATGGTCCGCACTTCCTCTTGGTCTGCAAAGCCTGTGTGTGCCTCCTGGCTCCCCTAGCTCTCTACGGGAAGACACAGTGGCCTTCTGATGTTGCATGTATGCATTTTTGGCACAAATGGTGGCACAAAGACCAGAATCTGGTCAAAGAAACCAAGCGTTCCTTCCATTTTAGACATTTTGCTGGCTTCACTACTGAGTCAAAAGGGAAGCCTGGCACCTTGGTGTATATCGGATGGTTATTACCCTGCATTGTCGCTGAACCTTCAGCCCATGGTCTCACCTGTCATTCCTATGGGCAGGTGTTACCCTAGGACAGGTGTGCGGACACATGGCTGTGGCACCAAGTGCAACAAGCACACAGTGTCGGGGCTCTGGACTGGGCACCACCTGTGCTGGCACATAAATTGCCTGGAGATGCTAGCCGTCCTGTTTAATAATAATAAATTTGATCCAGGGCAGACATGTGTTGGTACGGACAGACAACACAGTGAAAGTGGCCTATATCAACCACCAGGGGGGGGTGTGGTCACGCCCCGTGTTGCAGCTCGCTTGTCGCCTCCTCCTTTGGAGTCAGTGGTGAGTCAAGTCCCTGCAGGCCACTTACATTCCCAGCCACCTTAACCACACAGCCATGCGCTGTCCTGGCAGGTTTCGGCTGGCGGGAGTGGAGGCTCTACCCTTGTGTAGTCCAGTTGATTTGGGAGAGATTTTGGTTCAGAAAAACCCAGGCGCCTTACATGCAAGCTGGAAGGTTGGGAAGTAGCGGCTTGTCCACATCTGCTACACTTAGCTCGTAGCACAGTTCAGCTCCTGTGCCACTTTGTATAGGGACCCCTAGTGTCGTCATCTACACAACGTCGAGTGACCAACAGAAAGGGAACATCTCGATACATACATGTCCTATCAGGGAACAAGGTTTACATATGTAACCGAGACATTTAGCATAATAATAAATGCAAGTCTGTACGTGCACTAAGCACCTTAGTAACATTATCAATCATAATTTGGTTTAATCAGGGCCTGGGATAACATTTTTCAGTGAGCCCCTCTCCATGGCCTTAATGCAGAGTCTACACTAAAGAGGCGACAAGAGAAAAGAGAGTGTAACTAACTACTTTCTCGAAAGGGTAGCTTGACTGTGGCTTACCTACATAAAATTATTAGTAGCTTGAAGCTTTAAAGGAGTAGAGTTTCAAAGTAGCCGTCCCCAACAGTACAATTTAAAGAAACGTATTGAAAGCACTGAGATAATTGGACAGCAGATAATTGGACACAAAGTTAAAAGGAACTGTAAAGGGACATTTACTTCAACATTCAACATTACACAACACTGAAAAGTGACATGTTTTTGTCAGTTATGGTTACCCATAACCGAAATGTGACCTCTGCATTTCACCCATCCTTTGTGAGGAGTGAACACACACTGCAAGTTATGAACACACACACACCCGGGGCAATGGGCAGCTATCACTGCAGCACCTGGTGAGCAATCAGGGTTTAGGTGCCTTGCTCAAGGGCACTTCAGTTGCTACCTGCCGGCGCTGGAATCGAACCGGCAACCTACTGATTACAAGCCCGACTCACTAACCAGTAGGCCACAACTGCCCCACAACTGCTCTTATTGGCCTTTCACTTCATAAGCAAAAGCAAATAATTTGATCTTTTGAATATGGGAATAAATGGTGTATAGTTCAGTCTTCCACTCTGAGGTTGAAGGCTAATGGAGCTGCTCATTGGAGAAAAGCACACAGCTTTGCTTCCTTCTGCAGCCCAGCAGTTAATTAGCTTTCGGTTATCAGCTATCAAAATGGTGTAAAAAGAGATTGTGTTAAATTTACCACAAATGCTTCACAGGAGAAGGACCCTGGGGACAGCTCATCTGACAGAGTAATTACCTCAATCAGGATGTCCTGTATTTTCATCAACCCTATGGTGACATGCAGCAGTGTGAACGACTGAGATTTGGTCTTCCACTTTTGCTGCTAGATGTTTAAAACAGAAAATGTTACCAAAATTAAACAAACAAATACTACTAAGTTTTCCTTAGTAGTAATGTATATTCAATGTATAACTTATTATAACAATGAATCCATGTGTAATAGTATATATGGTTTAAGAATAAGGTTTAATTTATTAGTTAGTACTTTAGCTTGTAATGTCAATGACAGACAAGCAGCATGAAAATGGGCAGTATATGTGTACATGTCATTGCACATTCATCATTGCTCACCAATTTACATATTTTAGATCCTAAACTGTACACTGTTTTCAAGTTTTAACATCTGCCGTGATTAGATCACTTAAATAATGTAGACTGTACAAGTTATGTGCAACATAAAATTTGCATGCATACTATTTATAAAAAGAGTTTAGAGAATAGTTTTAGATTATAGTATACTGTAGTATTTTGCATGGGAGGACACTACACACTACTGCTAGAGCACTAATGCCATTCAGTATAAATTGCATCCACAATATTGGTCATTGGACATTCTGTACAATTTCTATGTTATTGCAGCTTTTATGAAAATCTTACTATTTAGGGACCTAGCATGAATGTGCAAGGCCCTATTGTTTCTCTAATGTTTATTATTATTATTATTAGGGACCGAGCACGAATGTGCAAGGCCCTATTATTCCCTTTCAGGAACTCGAGCTGCGTCGAAACGCTATGGGAATGCTATCAGCTTTTATGCACTCTGAAACACCTGTTGCAACAATCAATTGCAGGGCAATTGCACCCCGTCTGTGACGTCATGACCAGGAAGCTATAAAACCGCATGTGCTGCGCAGCTCGGGTTAGCTTCTTTCATTCAGCGAAGCGCTCTATGTTGCAACTGTTTGTCGATTCGTCCCAGGGCATCGATTCTCTCATAGTAGACATACCAGAGGCCAGCCCCGAGAGGCTGGTACCCCTGAAAACCTTTTTGGCAGCGTGGAAACTTCTGCCAGGGGTGTCTCGATGGGTCCTGCACACTATAGAACATAGAACTACAGCATCCAGTTAGAGTCTCATCCCCCTACTTTCTCCCTACACTAGTAGGGCCTATGCAGGCCCAGGCAATGGACTCAGAAGTGAACACTCTCCTGAGGAAGGAGGCCATTAAGGTGGTCCCTCCTCAGTTCAGAGAAGCCGGGCTTTACAGCCGTTACTTCATAGTCCTGAAGAAGGGTGGGGGACTGCGTCCTATCATAGATTTACGGCTCTTGAACCGCTCAGTCAAACGCCTGAAGTTCAAGATGCTCACGGTGAAGCAGGTTATATCCCAAATCAGGTCAGAGGACTGGTTTGTAATCATAGACTTAAAAGACGCCTATTTCCATATACCCATCCTTCCTCAGCACAGGAAGTTCCTACGGTTTGCTTTCAGGGGCGAAGCTTACCAGTTTCGAGTACTTCCCTTTGGCCTTGCACTCTCCCCCCGCACTTTCACCAAATGCATAGATGCGGCCCTAGCCCCACTTCGGCTCCAGGGCATTTGCATACTGAACTACATTGACGATTGGTTGATTTTGGCTCCGTCAGAGCCGATAGCGGTTCAACATCGAGATGTCGTCCTCGCCCATATGAAAGAGCTGGGGTTCCGACTGAACGGCGAGAAGATTGTACTTTCTCCAGTACAGAGAACCACCTATCTTGGGGTTGTATGGGATTCGACCATGATGCGGGCACGATTGTCTCCCGCTCGAATAGACTCCATCCTCGCTACAGTCACGAGATTCAAGCAGGGCCAGTCCTGCACTGTCAAGCAGTTTCAACGACTGTTAGGTCTTATGGCAGCAGCGTCCAATGTCATAACTCTTGGCCTGCTGTACATGAGACCTCTACAGTGGTGGCTCAAAACCAAGGGGTTTTCCCCGAGGGGGAATCCCTTCCGCATGATCAGAGTCACAAGACAATGTATCTGTGCTCTAGACATGTGGAGGCAACCTTGGAGGCCCGGTGCTGGAAGATCTTTGTCGCCGCATCATGCTAGCGACAGATGTGGCCCTCACCGGTTGGGGGGCGGTCATGAGTGGCTGTGGTCTGTGGACAGGGCGCCATCTTATTTGGCACATCAATCGCCTGGAGATGCTAGCGGTATTTCGAGCTCTGAAGCATTTCCTCCCAGACCTGAGAGGCCGCCATGTGTTGGTGCGCACCCACAATACCGCAGTGGTCTCTTCATAAATCACCAAGGCGGTCTGCGGTCGCGCCCCCTTTACAGGTTGGTGCACCAGATCCTGGTGTGGGCCCAGGGACAGCTTGGCTCGCTGAGAGCAGCTTATATCCCGGGCCGATGCAATGTTGGAGCAGACATCCTGTCGAGGCAGGGGACGCGGTATCTGTGCTCTTAGTAGCCCCGTTCTGGCCGAGCTGAGTGTGGTTCTCGGATCTCATATCTCTTCTAGACGGTTCTCCTTGGAGAATCCACTTGAAGGGGGATCTTCTCTGTCAGGCCCCCTTTGGCATTTTAAAAAAAGGGGTTTTGATTCAGGCCACGATGTCAGATCGGCCCCAGTCTTCACACATTTGATAAAAGTCATGGCCTAAAGACATCTACATGGTAATACTCAGTTACGGTTATAGCGCCACCTGCAGGCAACAGAAAGTGGCGTGTTTTATACTACGATTAACTCCTTAAAATTGTTGTAACTCAGGCCTGAAATGTCTGATCGGCCCCAAACTTCACACATTCTTCATATTTGGTTAGAAAGTTTTTTTTTGTGATGCTGAATGGCCAAGACCTTGCTTTTTCTTTGAAGATTGTGTTCGTGGTGGCCTGCAGAAGTCCAGTGTTTTGCCTGAATAACTTGCTGTGTGAAGCATACAATGTCCGGTATTTACCAAACTTAACATGCTTGATAAGCGTCATGACTTGAAAGACGTGTTAAATATGTCAATATTAACCTATAGTCAATACGCCGCAGCTGGCAGCAGGAAATCTGGTACGAGTAAATACATGATGATCTTTTCATATAATCTATTTGCATATATGCTTTTGCCCTCCATTAACTGTTCCTAAAGCCAACAGGTGGTGGTGGCGGTACTGGGTGGCGGTGGCACTGGGTGGCGGTAGCACCGGGTGGCGGTAGCACCGTTGCGAGGTCCCGATCATCGCTGCTTGCAGCTTTAATTATTATTCTTCTTCTCTGTCTTTCGTCACAATTTTAAGGGCCTTAACATGCTCAAAAAACTCACCACAATTTGCACATGCATCAGCCCCATTGAAAATTCACGTCTGATAGGGTTTTTAAAATTAGGCGTGGCAAAATGGCTTGATAGCGCCACCTAGAACTGCCCAGAGCCCTACATTTAACGTACAAGCACCAAATTTGGTAGGCTCATAGAACACCCCAATTCGTTAAAAAAAGTCTCTTGGAGCGAACCTCTAATCCCAACAGGAAGTTAGTTATTTTTAATTTCCTCTGCAATTTGTTACATTTTTGCAAATTCCACGCGTCGTACAAAAACAAACTCCTCCTAGAGTTTTAATCCAATCCACATCGTGTTTTGTCATTCTCATCTTAAGGCCTTTGCGATGCTAAATTGCGAAGCTTTTGACTTTTCGTGGGAGAACGTGACCGTGGCGGCCTGCCAAAGTTTGGCGTTTCGCCATGAAAAAAGTGTTGTAACTGAGGCCTACAATGTCTGATCGGCCCCATCCTTCACACATTTGATAAAAGTCATGGTCTAAAGACATCTACATGGCAATACTCAGTTACGGTTATAGCGCCACCTGCAGGCAACAGGAAGTGACGTGTTTTAAACTACGATTAACTCCTCTAAGTTGTTGTAACTCAGGTCTGCAATGTCTGAGTATATGCTTATGTCCACCATTCACTGTTTATTCTAATTTCCTATCACAAGTTTGATATTGCAATGTGCTGAAGCTGGAACTTTAGTTTAGAATTTCATGATGCTCGGAACTCTTATTGACTTTATTCAAAAACACAAAACAATGCAGTACTGTAGCTTCAAGCTAAACACACACACGTTAGGTTTCTATGTGGGGACTCAATAGACATAATGACTTTTATACTGTACAAACTGTATATTATATCCCCTTACCCTTACCCTTACCCTGACCCTAACCCTCACAGAAACATTTTTGCACTTTTACATTTTTAAAAAAGCATAATTTAGTTCCCTTTCAGGAACTTGCGTCGAAACGCTATGGGAACGCCTCCAGCGCAACTCTGAATCCATGTGAAATCAGTCCAATAGGGGGGCAATACGCCACAGAGGGGGTGACGTCACGACCAGGAAGCTTAAAAGTGTGTGCGCTGAGCAAACTGGTAGCTTCTGTCATTCAGCGAAGCGTTCTGTGTGAATTGTTTGTCCGATTTTTCTATGTCATTTGTCATACAGTATATGGTGTTGTTCGTCCTTAGAGTTAGGAAAACATGCCAAAAGCAAAAGACAAGACAAAGGGGACAGAAAGCATTCAGCATTTTAGACCGTGTGTTCCTCCCTGCCTGCCTACATTACGGGTGGGGATACACACAGTTTATGTGTTGTTTGTTTGGGAGCGAAGCATGCTTAGTCAGCTCTCGAGGGGCTGCCCACATTGTGAACACCTCTCAATGCAGGCACTTTGCTCCCGGAGGACTCTCTTTGAGGAGGGAACCTTCATTAGCGTTCCTCGCGGTGCTGGTCCCACTTTTGCTGAGGCAGAGCGGCGACTGCACTCGTGGAGTTCGCAGTTGGATCTGACGGAGGAAATTTAGACGGGACAGTCCCTATCTCGTTCCTCACCCGCCAGATCCTCCGCTCTCTCCCTGGGTTCGGAGGACTGCTTTGCGGTTTCTTCCCCTCATGGGGAGGGCTTGACTCTCTGCCTCTCATCCACTGATGAAGTGGATGTTGAGAGCATTGACGAGTCCTCTGTGTCCCCCCAATATGAGAAGCTGTTGGAGGTTGTTACTCATGCTCTGGCTAAACTTAATATTGATTGGCCCTTCTTTAGCCCTGCTGCTAATTACTATGGCAATGTGGCGGGGCTCCACGAGCATGGGTACAAGGCAATGCCCCGGGCAGAACAGACGCTAGCCAGCTATCTGTCTCCCGATGCGTCGTCATCCTTAAAGGCTCCGGCTCTGCACTCCAAGCCGCTGCGCACTACCTCAGTGCTGGTGGGCAGAGGGTACATGGCAGCAGGTGCAGGCCACCACCATGGTGGTGGTGCAGGCATACCAAGCAGACCTGCTTAAAGAGATTGATGAGGGTGAAGGCATCAAGTTCACCCGGAGCTCAGGAGCTCAGGAGCTCAGGAGGGCCGCTGACCTGTCTCTACGTGCCACCAAGGAGACCACCCGTGCCATTGGCAGGTCTATGGCAGCCTTGGTGGCAGCAAGAGACACTTATGGTTGACCCTGTCACTTATGAAAAATGAGGACAGGGTCTTCCTTCTGCCCCGCTGGTGCCTTCTGGCCTGTTCAGCAACTCGGTTAACACGGTTGTCGACGGGTTTCAGGAGGCATGTAAACAAGCAGGGGCGTTCCAGCGGTTACTCCCTTGCTGCTCCCAATCTCTCTAGCAGCCCCAGCCGTGTGCAAGCTCCTTATTTAGGGACACACAGAAACAGAGTGTCGCCTCCCGTGCTCCCCCCTTAAGGGTGCAGGTTATGCAATTACAATTACTTGAAAATTACTTAGTTTATATCGAAGGCTCCCTGCCGGGCTTCTGTTACAGGACACCAGTCTACTCACTCTAAATATACCAGAAGCCAGTCTCGAGAGACTGGTTCCCCTAAAAGACCGTCTGGCAGCATGGAAGCTACTGCCAGGTGTGTCTCAATGGGTCCTGCACACTGTAGAACAGGGTTACAGAGTCCAGTTTGGTTCTTGCCCGCCTACTTTCGGTGGGTTTCTTCCCACCCTGGTGAGGCCTGCGCAGGCTCTGGTTATGGAACGAGAAGTAAACACTCTCTTAAGAAAGGAGGCCATCGAGGTGGTCCCTCCTCAACAGAGAGAGTCCGGGCTCTACAGCCCCCACTTCACTGTTCCCAAAAAGGATGGGGGTTGCGTCCCATTTTAGATCTGCGTCGTCTGAACTGCTCAGTCATGGAACTGAAGTTCAAGATGCTCACTGTAAAACAGACCGTGTTTCAAATCAGGTTCGAGGACTGGTTTGTCACGATATATCTGAAAGACACATATTTTCACATCCCTATCCTTCCTCAACACAGGAAGTTCCTGAGGTTTGCTTTTCATATTTATTGCCTTTAGGGGTTCTGTATAACACATCTTTTTCTTTCCGAACATGGTATTGGGATGCTGTGGATTGCGGGGGAATGTGGGTGGGGCGATGGGATCACGATACTGCCTGAACTTCGTGATGTCTGTCAGCCATCGGCCCAGCCATCATCTATTGGCCCAACCCTATCCAACATAATTCCATTTGGCCTGCTGTACATGAGGCCCCTACAGTGGTGGCTAAAAACCAAGGGTTTTTTCCCGAGGGGAAATCCGTTCCACATGATTAAGGTCACGCGGCACTGCCTACGTGCTTTAGACATGTGGAAGAAACCTTGGTTACTTTCTCAGGGCCCGGTGCTGGGAGCTTTTTGTCACCGTGTAATGCTAGGGACAGATGCATCCCTCACTAGTTAGGGATCGGTCATGAGTGGCCACCCGGCCCACGGTCTGTGGGGAGGTCACCATCTTACTTGGCACATCAACTGCCTGGAAATGCTGGCAGTGTTTCTAGCTTTAAAACATTTCCTCCTGGACCTGAGAGACCGCCATGTATTGGCGCACCGCCAATACAGCAGTGGTCTCTTCATCAACCACCAAGGAGGTCTGCGTTCGTGCCCCCTTTACAGGCTGGCACACCAGATCCTTGTGTGGTCCCAGAGGAAGCTCCTCTCGCTTAGAGCAGTTCACATCCCGGGACGTCACAATTTGGGAGCAGACATCCTGTCGAGACAGGGGCCGAGGCTTGGGGAATGGATGCTTCACCCCGAGGTGGTGAAGCAGATATGGAGAATCTTTGGGCAAGCCCAAGTGGACCTCTTCGCCTCTTAAGAGACAGCGCAATGTCCCCCTTTGGTTCTCTCTAGTTCATCCAGCTCCACTGGGGCTGGATGCCATGGTAAAGACTTGGCCGAGGCTTTATCTGTACGCTATTCCCCTGATCGCTCTGCTCCTAGGAGTTCTGGAGAGAATGCGCTAGGACGCGGTTTCTGTGCTCTTAGTAGCCTCTTTCTGGCTGAGCATGGTTCTTGGATCTTGTTTCTCTTCTCGACGGCTCTCCATGGGAGATCCCCATCAGGTGGGATCTCCTCTCTCTGGCACGGATGGCCTTACTTGCAAAATGGCCCAATGTGGCCATCTTTTACAACCTTTGCAGCCTTTCTTGCATCATGGCTTAACATTGCTCTCTTTCATGGACTACGCAGGCTTTCTCACAAAACTTTATCATGGCTTGTCCCTCTCACTCTGCTTAATCATTTTAACACCTAAGTCAAGGATTGTATCTTAATTTAATTCTATTGGTTTTCTCTTAATTTCAAAGTAATTTCAAAGAAACACTTCAGCTGGTGGGTATCAGTTTTATTTTTCCAAATATTTTAGAATCTGAAACCCGCTGGATTTATACTATAGTCAGGGTTTAAGAACTTTTTCATATCATCTGTTTGCTGCTATTTACTGTTTACTGTTAAAATATTAATTATGTAGATAATAGTCTTTTTGAGTCTTTCTGCTAGAGTCGTATTTTCTAAGTATATGTTTTTATCTTAACCACAGACAGAAAAAGGGTATTACGGAAACATCTTAACCTGACAAAAAATCCTATAAAACGGTCCTAACATTAGGATAACCCACTGGTATTCTAACTTTAAATTTCTTTTAAATTTCATTTATTATTAATTTAAGATGAGAAACAGCAATATTTGATGGTCTTTTGAAAGACCCAGATGATGTGCTGCGTACAATGGCATTTTAGTGTCACATAAAAAAAAATTGCTAATGAAGTCAAAAGTTTGAGAATGAAGTCCGAATTACAATAAGGTCAAATATTGGTTGAATAAAGTTATTTATTTTTTACGAAATCACAGCATTGTGAGAAACACATGTAGTAAACATCACTGCATCAGCTTGTAATTTTTTGTTTACCTTGCACATTGCTGGTTACTTTGTAACAGACCTGAGAGTTTCTTACCAAACGAGACTGAGCGGTTTAGGATTTCATAACTGTAATCTTAAACCAAGATTTACTTCTGCAACAACAATTTGTAAAAAATCCTAATGTAACATATCCGATTTTAACTTAACAGTTATGATAAAACATTTCTGTAATACGCCTGTTTGTCATGGTTGATTAGATGTAGGTTTTTCTGAGAAACTTTTTTTTTCTTAGTATATTCTTAGAAAGACTTAAAAAAAATTTTTTTCAAATATTTGCTCACTTTATTGCCAGAAGCAAAAAAAAATTTAATATCCAGCCAACAGCGCATTGAAGGAGAACTTCAATGCTCAGTTAAACTTTCAACACTTTCCTGAAGGTCAAAGCTCTCATTTGTCATTTCTCATGTGTCAGGATTTCCCCTTAAAAAATATTAAAATCTCTTCTAGCACATACTTATAAGAAGCTGCTTCAATATGTCCAGAAAAACACAAGAATTATCATTTATAAAGATGCATTTTTTTCAACAGCAGTTATCGGAGTGTATTCAAGATGCAAACTGAATGCTGGTTGTGACAAAAATCATTTAGTTCTGTAAGGTATTTATGTGCAGAAATTATGTGTGCCACAGATTTTAATATCTCATTGCATTGGGGAGTCTGCACAGGTATTATTTTCATGCAGCTATAGGCTGTCCATTTTATTTAACCTGACAAGTCATCTGTGATTACAGAGGTGGGGCACCATTTCTTAAAGTGCTTTGACAGAGGCAGCAACTACTCCTGACAGCAAGCCAGTCATGTGTAAAAACCCTTTCCTCTTTGGAAAAGTGTGACTGAAATAGAGAAAACACTCACAAAAGCAGGACAAGTGAGGCATTTTAGTGCCGGGCAGTAAAAGGCCCTTTGCATGTAATGTCATTAGATTATTGTCACACATGTAATGTCATTAGCATAAACAACATATTAAACAACACCTCCATAGGCATCACATATCTGTGTCCTACAAAGTCAGGTGTTTTGCTTCAGTCACAGCTAGTAACTTTATGGCCTTATGTACCCAAAATATAAAATTAGTAGACAGGAATGACCAGTCAGTATAATAAATGCTATAAAACAGCATTTCATGGCGTGAAGACATTGCATTTCTGCTTTGGTTAATTTATATTTGCTAAGTCACCTCACTTATTGTAATATACTTCATTTCCATGTACAGTACAGAGTCAATGTACAGTAAAACAGTGCTGACAACCCATTTGACTTCTGAAATATGATGTATATCTGAGAAAAACAGGATATTTAAGATTTAATCGACTGAGTAATAGAGAAACAAAAATAGGTTTGGACATTCACTTAATAACACATAATGGCATCGCTATGTGACAGGTTTTTTGAGGATTTCAACAGTAAGATGGCTTTGAAACGTCATCCAAAAATGGAAACTGTTTTAAAGCAAGTGTATTGAGCATAATACCCACGCAGGACACAATAGTGAAGGGTCCATCTGTGAAGGTTTGCCTACATTTACTAAAAATCACTTAAACATTAGATTAAAAATGATTGCAAAAATGTTTCAGAAATATGAACAGGGTTTTCATGGGTTTGTCATGAGGTGGATATGGTACCATTTTGATGTACATGGTCATAGACACCTCTTGGCAAAGAAAGCTGTGATTCTTTCACAGCCTTTCATGATCTAGCGCCCCCTGCCCTCTTAGGAGTCTCCGACCTAAGTTCTTTAGGGTGGAGAACTGGGTTCAACTTAACGGTTGTCTCTTGACTATAAATAAAGCCCTACTCTGATACCACTAGTTTTGACCTATTTACATGAATTGACTGAAAGCAATTTTAAAGTAATACTTACAGCGGATTTATTTAGGAAATATAAACATAAAATAACAAAAGAAATAAAAAAATAAAATGTGTAGACATATTCAGATATAGATATGGATAATCAATAAATAATCAATATACAATAATCAAAGTAATACCCAGAATGAATAAACAATTATAGTAATGGGGATACAGGAGTTAAATAATAAACAATGTAAGTTTAATGAAAAGATAAACCAATCACAGAATGAGTTATCAATTCACCTCAGAGATATTATCTGATTATGTGACCATTTGACCATTTTATTATTGGTCAAACAATTAACAATCAAAAGACAAGAACATCACAAAGTCTCTCACAAAGATGAAAAACAAAGTTGAGGAAATGCACAATTGCGACATAGATGTTCAGAAATTGCACTCATATGTTGTGCAAAGCGACATAATTCCTCTGCCGGATTCTACCCCAAGTACTCCTGATCCAAAGAAAAGTACGAACCGTCTCTCTCTGAAATTCAAGAAAATATTATGCGATGCATAAATGAAAGAGTCAACGGTTTAGAGGAGCTCTTAAGAGCAAATACGGTGAGCATTAAAGCTTTGAAAAAAAATGACAGAATTCCTCTTCAATGAAGTAAAAGATGTCAAAGATGACATGAAAAATGTGAAAAGTTACATGAAGAAGATCCACGAGATCAGTGATGTACATGGGAAAAAAATGTCGGAGATCGATTAGAGGCTCAATGATGTAGAAAGATACAAAAGAAGATGGAATCTGAGATTGTACAGTCTGGCGGAACGCGAGGACATAAAGGCACAGGTCGTGGATATCTGTTTTGGAGTTCTTCCAGAGCAGACCAGCAAAATACAACAAGAGGTAGATATAGTACACCGGCTTGGAAGAAAACTTGAAGGAAATGCCACGAGAGGGAGAACCGTCATCATCCAGTTTCTGTCCAGATCCCTGCGAGATATGCTTTGAAAAGTGGAAAAATCCAGCGCATATTTGAAGTCAAAAGAACTGCGATTTGGAGAGGATTTAACTTATATGGACAAAGCTATACGTAAACAACTTTGGCCAAAAGTGGAAGCTGCTCAGCAGGTAGGAAAGAAGGCTTACTTCGTCGGCGTAAAAGCCTTTGTGGATGGAAAAGAAATATCTCAAGATGATTATAAGTCCTGTCATATTGTTCAAGAACTGAATACGGGCACGATCGTAGTTTTCTATACGGGTGTTAAGTGCAGCCGTCATTTCGTTTACTACATTTAATACAAAGAATTTTGTTTACAGGCAGTATGGATCTTCATATGTAAACTGTAATATAAATGTTATGTTGCAAAATAGTCTATAGGCCTTGTTAAAATAATAATAATGAGAGAAATTAGTATAAGTAGTATTAAGGTTGATTTGAGTTGTAGTTGCATTCTTGAAGTGTTGGAAAATGTTTTATTTTTTGTAAGTCTCTTAAGTAATTAATTAATTAATAAGTTGTTAATATAGCACATTGGTATCTTTGTCAGTTTTATCTTTAAATGTCAGGGGTCTTTAAAGGTACATTTAAAGGGAAAATTATTCATACAAAAATACATGATTCAGGTAATAGAAAACAATACTGAAATTTTCGTTTTAGGGAATATCTACGCAAGTAACTTTAACACACAAAACAAATCTTTATTTTTGAACTTTGAAGACCAGATTGAAAAAATAGTGGAACAATATAGAAATGCAAAACTAGTAATTGGAGGGGATTTTAATACAATTTGGGATTCCAAAAAGGATTGCTTGCCACCTCGTCCCAGTAACAGGTCTGTTCTTCCAGAATTGAACAATTTATGTTCTACATTTGATTTAATTAATATGTGGAGACATAAATATTCAGAAAAGATTCAGTTTACTTTCTCAACAATCACATATAGACTACTGGTTAATTTTTAAGGAATTTGTTGAACTATGTGAATGAGGTCTCTATAGAGCTATATGTTCTTACAGAACACAAAGCTATTTTTCTATCATTAAATACAAATATATTCTGGTTCATTTTCCAATATGTAATTTTTTTTTCATCTTTGTATATATTGACAGATGTACAGTTTAGAGAAGAAGTTAAAAAGATTATCATAGATTGTTGGAATGAGGCAAATTTAACAAAAAATTTTGTTGTTAATTGGGAATTAATGAAATATAAAATTAGAACTTTAGCCATAAGAAGGGAAAAGCAATAGCAAAGTATAGAAGAGAAAAAAAAGAAAAACTCATACATGAAATTATAAGTCTTTCTGGAGATTGTAATATAAATCAAGAAAATAAAAATAGATTACTACCATTACAATTGGAATTAGATAGAATATATGAATATAAAGCAAAGGGTGCCTTTATAAGATTGAGAAAAAATTGTTAGAAGATGGAGAAAAAAGTACTAAATATTTTTTTTAATATGGAAAAATATGGATAGAATATGGATATTCAAAAGATAGACAAATCTTTAGAAGGAATTATCACAATTTTTGTTGGCTGTATTTAGAGAAGCTATACAACTAAGTTGTTTACCTAATTCACTGAGACAAGGTTTGATAACTTTATTTCCAAAGCCCAATAAAGATATATATTTTTTTTAAAATTGGCGGCCAATTACATTGATAAATAATGATGCAAAAATTTTTGCATGTATATTTGCAGAAAGAATGAAAAAGTATCTTGATTCCATAACTGATGAATGTCAAGCAGGATTTATGAAAGGGCAACATATTTATAAAAATATTAGACTCATTTTAGATTTAATTGACTACAACCAATTTATAACAAATAACAGTTTTATTTTATTTGTTGATTTCTTTAAAGCATTTGATACTATCGATCACAAGTTTATGTTGGAGACTTTAAATTGTTTTGGTTTTGGAGAATATTTTAAAAAAGCTATTCAGACAATATACAATGACTGTAACAGCTCAAATAAGTTATCACATGGAACAACATCAAGGTTTAAAATCAATAGAGGTATACGGCAAGGCTGCCCCATTTCACCTTTTCTTTTCTTGCTTGTAACACAAACTATGGCCATACATATTAAAAGAGATACTTTTAGTGGTATTAAAATTTACCACAAAAAGAGTTGAAATGCTCTCAGTTAGCAGACGACACAGCCATTTTTTTGAGAAATGAAACTGAAATTAAAAAAGCTATTGATTGTCTTAATATTTTCTCATCCGTATCTGGTTTGTGTTTAAATATAAAAAATGTGTATTATTTCCTTTGAAAATATGTAATTATAATAACATATCTGGTATTCCAGTAAAAGAGATGATTGATTATTTAGGTATTAAGATCTGTAAAGATTAAAAGGAGAGAAATAATTTGAATTTTACACCAATTATTAAAAAAAGAAACAAAAATTAATGGTCATGGTTAATGAGAGATCTGTCACTAAAAGGAAGAATATTATTATCCAAATAGTGTATATGGCTCTTGTGTTAGATGTTCCACAATCAGTTATAAAAGAGGATACTTTTTTGTTCGATTTCATCTGGAAAAGCAAACCACAATATCTAAAAAAGACAGTTTTGTGCAATCCAATTGAAGATGGTGGCCTTAATGTACTGGACTTTAATACTGCTAACTGTGTTTTTAAGAACAAGTGGATTAAGAATTATTTGAAATTTAAAGGCAAAATTTGGAGTATCATCCCCAAGTAAATTTTTGGTGTAAATAATAAATCAAGTCTGTCATTCCTACTGGCTACGGTATACAGCCCACCAGGTTACCACACAGGCTTCAGTAAAGAATTTACTGACTTTCTATCAGAAGTAGTATTGACCACAGATCAAGTCTTAATTGTTGGCGATTTTAACATTTATGTGGATAATGAAAAAGATGCATTGCGTTTGGCTTTCAAAGACATTTTAAACTCTATCAGGGTTTCACAGCATGTGTCAGGACCCACTCACTGTCATAATCACACTTTAGATTTAATACTGTCCTATAGTGTAAATGTTGATGACATTAATATCCTGTGCCGATAGATGATCCTATTGTCTATCAACGATAGCCAGCCATATCGACGATAGCTAATATTTTAATATTTTCTAATATTGATGATATTTAAAATTATTATTAGGCAAATATTATTATCTAATTACAATTCATTGGCCCTTTCATAGTTTCACAACTGACATCATAGCGAAAACTGCAGCTGAAGAATATTTAAAAAAAAATCATCGTGTTGCAGTAGAGCGGCTGTTTTTGGATCGCTGCGAGAGTTGTAGTCCACAGCAATGTAGTGCGGGGCATGTGCGAGTGTGTGTGCGCTCTCCCTGTGCGTCTCCCTACACAAAGGTTGTAGACTGTTTTAAGTTTACTTCACCCGGGCACTGTTGGCACTGTAAACTGGATAACAAGAACCAGTAAAGAATGATATGCACAGATGCACTGGTAACTTTGTCCGCTCATCATTTTGCACAAACACGAGTTGACGAGCTGCTACGCTGCCTCCGAAAGAGTGGAGAAAGTAACAATAATGTTAATATTATTATAGAAAATTATGTATTAAAATCAAATTTTAGTTATGATATAGTTAATTGTGTTATTGTTGTCGTTTACACTTTATGCAACAAAAACTAAAAAAATGCAATTTTGCCGTTTTTTAACATGGCTAAAATAACAGCTGTACAAGAATGTGGTCTCTTTTATAACAAGCAGGCTTGACATAATTTGTGACTGAAGGAAATTAACTTTTAAAGTAGCTTGTAAAACGTTTTCAAAGAGGGGTGATTCTCTTTTTAAAAAATMGTCATATRCATTSYCTTGCAAGACAATGTAAATGTAAATGCAAATGTAGGATGTATGCAAAATAATGCATAATAATCAGTCAGCTATGAAAATGAACAGCAGGTTTATTTCAAACTTGTCTAACACAAAATATTTAACAAATTATAGTGGCTATTTCTTTGTGACAAGTTCAACGAACACGTTTCAATAAGTGAAAAGCAAACAGCCTAATAATAATAAGAATGAAATAATCAAGAAACTAAAATAATGCAATCTTTGTTACATTGTTTACAGATTTAAAACAATATGTGACTGTTTTCGATAATAAAGGTCTGCTTCTGTCTACAGATTTTTTGCCAAAAAAACAAGCTGATTAACTTTTTCTGGTTTGAGTACTTTGATCTTTGCTAATCGCGCCTTCTTTTGGTGCTAGCTTAGCAGCCTCAGCAGTAATAATTATGTTAATATTTAAATAAAAATGTAAATTAAAAAGGAAAAAAAATATTTAGACTAAAAAGTAAATAAATTATGATATAAATAAGCAAACAAATACATAAATAAGCAAAGAATTGCCTTGCTCCAACACCCCACCCCTCGATACTATCGTGTATCGCCGATCTGACAGGCTGACAATAGGACGATATGACCATGGGCACTATCGCGCAACCCTATGCAACAGAGTAAAGTCATTTTAGATCATTATCTGGTGTCCTGTTTAATACATTTACCTATGATTGCAAAATCAGCTCCTTCCTACAAATACAGTAGAACAATAACATCTGCTACTAAAGATTGTTTTATCAACAATCTGCCTGAACTGTCTTAATTCTTTAGCACAACAGATAACTTTGAAAACCTTGATAGTGCAACCCAAAACATTAACTCCTTAGACAACCTTAGACAAAGTTGCTCCCATACGCTTAAAAAAGATAAAGGACAGCAGCCCAATGCCTTGGTATAATGAGCATACCCACAACCTAAAAAGAGCCGCCTGGAAAATAGAGACAAACTAAACCAGAGGTATTTTGTAGGTATTTAGGTATTTTAGACCATATCATAGTACAAAGACTGCTCTCGTCAGAGTGACAATTGACTTACTCTTGTCGGCTGATTGTGGCTGCATCTCTCTTCTGGTTCTATATGTCCTTAGTGCAGCCTTTGGAACTATTGACAACAGCATTCTGTTAAATAGCTTGAAAATTATGTTGGCATAAATGGAACTGCACTGGCATGGTTCAAATCATATCTATCTGACTGATTCCAGTTTGTTGCTGCAAATGAAAAGGTGTCATATCAAACACAAGTTCAGAATGGAGTACCACAGAGCTCAGTGCTTGGGTCTTTACTGTTTACCCTGTACATGCATAAACACTATGCTACTGTTTTATTTCTTTCTTGTTTCACTTTCATTCTCTTACATTGTGTACGTGTATTTTTTTTTGTGTATTTTGTGTATGTTATGGTGTTATTGCAAATCCCTAATATTCTTGTCTAATAAGAATTGCACTAACTATTTGCAATAATACCATGTATTGTGTTGAACTTGTCTAATAATTTTTCTAATGTATGTTTTTTTTTTACTCCCACATGACATCTACAATGAAATATAAATTTCAAAATTTTGATCAGGTTATAGTTAAATTACATTTAAGCATTTGATCTTTTACAATACAAAAGTCAACCCCTGAAAATTTTAATTTAAATCATTTTAAATAACCAGCACAATCATTATTCTTTAGGTATATAGACAAACATTATGTTAATGCAATCATTAGTTATAGGCAGGTCAGGGTCATGTGGCATAGCACTGCAGGCCACAAAAACTTTTAAAAGGCGCCTGCAAAATACGAAGGCTGTGCAGGCAAGACCAAGGTTAACCAGGTTACATATGTAACCTGAGACGTTCTCTTTTGAGGGAACTTAACGGTGTGTCAGTCTTGACGCTATGGGAAACGTTAATGCCCTGTATGCCACAGTGAGGTAAGGCCTGCCCCAGATGCTGTGAATCATTAGCAAAGAGAACATCAGGAGCAGAAAATAGACTGTCAGCCCAGGGGGACCAGAGCACTTGGGGTTGAATTCAAATCTAAACTGAAAAATCTAATAAATGTGTATGGAATGGACCAGCCTGCCACAGCACAAACATCACTTAGGGATGCTCCCCTAGACAGAGCCTTAAATAATGCTCCACCCCTGGTAAAATGGGCTCTAATGCCGAAACGTGACACTAAGTCACAGACCAGGGTAATAGCATCTGTGATTTAGTGAGACAAGTGCTGTTTTGTGATCACATTACCTCGTTTGCGGTTACCAAAACAGACAGAGCTGAGAGGTCTTACACCACTGGCCTGAGTGGTGGGTATAGATCCTCAAAGCTCTAACTAAACCTGGTAAATAAAGCTTTTCCTGCTCTGGCAAGGCTCGAAGTACCAGGAGGACTGTCAGGTGATGGCCTAGCCGAACGCTGCCCACAGCAGCAAGGATCAACTAGACACGTGCAGGAGACAATTGTGTCTGCATTGTAGTGTAGCCCCAAATTACCCCTAGAAAAGTAGTACTCTGGACAGGATAAAGCATACTATACTTGGGGTTCAGTTTCAGAATCTCAGTGCCATGTAGCTAACTCTTGGGAGCTGGCTATAACTAGCCAGTCATCTATAAATGCCCTGGAGTCTTAAAGGAGCCAGGGATGCATCCACGCACCTCATGATAGATGCCTGATAGGTTGGGCCACAGACTAACATGGCTTGGAGGGCGAGGCAGGTTTCCTCTGCAACAATGCCATAGAGGATGAGAGATAGCCCAGAAGCGTTTCTTCCACCCTAGGCATCATCCATATTCATGCTCATGCAACCCCATGACAGAAGAATAAACATTTGTACCGGGGTAAAAACAAGAGGATTTTTCCATGACTTCAACAACTCTGGTGACGGGGGTCTGTTCTCTGTTAGATGATAAAAAGCTATCACGAGAAACTATTTCAACCAGTTCCTCAAATGCAGGAGAAAGAGGAAGCTGATCTGCCACAGCACTTGCCTGGCTGCTAGGAGTCAGATCTTCATCCGATGCTGACAACATGAGCTCCTGGTTTAGCTCAGAAGAGACCACTGAGATTGCTCATTTCACTGCTCCATCTTTCACTGCTCATCCGCCAAATAGAACTGCAAGGCCCACGAGGCTCTGCCTCGGCAGAAGCGGGACCTGACTGCTGACAAACATCTAGAAAGAGGCAGGAGCATTGAAGAGGTCTCAGACATGACTCTAGGATGTTGACTTAAGGACACGCGAGCCTGGAGTAACATGAACATCCAAACTATAAAATCTGACAAATGTGTGCGGAAAGGAACATCCTGACGCATCAAACACTTGCTGCAAGGAAGAAAATGCAACCCCCCCTGGTTGAATGGGCCCTAACTCCTAGAGGCGATGCTTGACCATGCACCTCATAGGACAGGGCAATAGCATCCCTAACCCAATATGACACAGTCTGCTTAGTGGCAGCCGCTTTCCGGCGTGGCCACCATAAGAAAAGCTCCTCCGACTTACGCCACTGGCTGGTGCGGTGTACATATGTGCCTCAGGACAGTTTCTCTTGCAGAGAGAAACAACCGGGCAGTGAACTGGGTCTGCATGGTGTGTCAAACACCAACTTTCGAAAACACGCCATCTGAGGGCATAAGTTCTTTTAGTGGAGGGAGCCCTAGCACTTAGAATAGTCTCTACTATGTCAGCTGGAAGCCCAGCATCTCTTAGCTGGTCCCCCTCAGGGGTCAGACATGAAGGTTCCAGAGCTTGGGCTGGGGATGAAACACTGTCCCCTGTGCCTGAGAGAGAAGATCCCTTCTGACAGGAATAGCCCACGGCAAGCTGTCGAGGAGGGATATTAGATCTGAGAACCACACTCTGGTCAGCCAACGGGGCGCTATCAGTAAGAGGTGAGACCCTTGTTGACGGACCTTGGCCAGGACTCCCGGGAGCAGAGCGATCGGAGGAAATGTGTAAAGACGCAGTCTGGGCCACGTATGGGCCATCGCGTTCAGACCCAGGGGAGCTGAAGGAGTCAGAGAGAAGCAGAGGGGGCATTGTGCTGTCATTGTGAAGCAAAGAAAATCCACCTCTGCTTCGTAAAATCTTTCCTAGATTTGACTGACTACTTCGGGGTAGAGTTTCCATTCCCCGTGTGTCACAGCTTGTCTGGACAGCAAGTCTGCTCCCACATTCATATGCCTGGGGATGTAAATCGCGCTGAGGGAGAGGAACTTGTTCTGTGCCCAAAGCAGAACCTGCTGCGCTAGCCTGTATAAGCGGAGTGACCACAGTCCAACCTGGCGAACCTCCTTCCTGTGTTGTGGCAAGATTTCTATCTGAAAGTATGCGTCCTTGAGATCGATCGTCACAAACCAATCGTCTGATTGGATCTGAGACACAATCATATCGAATGTCAACATTTTGAACTTGTATATTCTGAGGTAGCGGATTAACCCGCGAAGATCTCGCAGAGGCGAGAGATTTCTTTCTTTATATATATATATATATATATAATGCACTGCAGCACACTCTGTCTCACACAAACACTCACACAATACGATCACACAATAGAATGTGTCCGTGTCAAGTCTATTTATAACCCACAGGTGCAAGTAATCAATGACGTCACCCGAGGTTATTTAAGCCAATTTCTTGATGTGTCAATTTCACATGCTTCACAACCGGTCTGACAAAAATTTTTCTCATTAGTGTTTGATATGCAGCATCGAGAGTAGATTTTGATAGGGAACATGTCGTCTAAATTTCAAAATGTGGCAAAAACTATACATATGTCCTCCCTTTTCATGTCATGGTAGGTTTGGTGACAGGGTGGACATTTCTGGTTAGCATTTGAACATGTAGATGTACCTGCAGTTAGCAAAGTGATTCACACGTGACTTCATAATTGATAATTTTTCTAATTTCTATGTTTTTTAATATACCTCAGTATTATGTGTCAAACTGCTTTGAAGCAATGTAAAATTGTAAAAAGCACTATATAAAAAAATTGAATTGAAATATTATGACTTTGACTTTAAC
This sequence comes from Ambastaia sidthimunki, assembly GCA_036877625.1. Taxonomy (NCBI): domain Eukaryota; kingdom Metazoa; phylum Chordata; class Actinopteri; order Cypriniformes; family Botiidae; genus Ambastaia; species Ambastaia sidthimunki. The sequence continues at coordinate 59,544 of JAZGTK010000450.1, forward strand.
TTTGACTTTTATTACTATAATGAAGGAAACCAGACTGTGGAGACATACTCATATGGGATTACCCAAAGGAACTCCTTCGTAGGACATATGACGATCTAACAACTGGCTCAAATCCAAATGCTAAGCCCCTCTGCCAGCCTGCAGGCTGAATAGAACACTGAATGTCCAGGGTTCACTATAAGGAGAACTCAAAAAAAATGTCAAGGGCATTCGTTGTCACCACTAGAAGGAAAGGTGCTGTAGCAGGCAACACACCTTGACAGTTCTTCATGGTGCTGGTTAGGCAGACAACACAGTGGAAGAATCTGATTAAATTCTGAAGTTATAAAACCTTACAAAAGTATTAGGTGTGGCCCAGCCTGCAGCTCTGCAAGTGTTTGCTAGAGAGACACCTTTTTTGAGGGCCCAAAAGGAGGCTATCCCTCCTTTTGACACGTCATACCTTGCGATCGGTGAGCCAAAAGAATAAAATGCACGATCCAATTAGATAGCTTTTGTTTGAAAACAGCCTTTCCCTTCTGCTTAGCTCCAAATCAGATTAAGAGGTGTTTAGATCTTCTTAATTCTTCTGTGTGGTCCAGGACACAGCAGGGAGAGGGTTCGGTCCTCCTCTGACTGTGGGAGGGCCTGCAGGCTGACCACTAGGTCACTGAAGGCAGTTGTGGAAACCTTGAGCATGTAGCTCAAGGTTGTAGAATAATGTCTCAGAATAATGTGTACTTTCAGCACCATACTAGTGGCAGCCTGCTACAGCAACTCCATGTATGTTTTAGTGTTTTTCTGTACAATTCAATGCATTTATTCTAGAGAACACTTATGTGTGGTATGCAGTTTAATTCCTTCATTCTATTTTTTGCGCTACTTTGTTTACTCTGTATGCCACTCATTCACTGCAAGTGAATTGTTTACCCATGTGACTAGCTGGTCGTGGTTGGGAATACATCCTGCCCCCCAGAGAGATACTATAGATTCCGAAGTAGCTAAAGAGGAGGGGATGCAGAGCCAGAGCTCAACTGAGGATAAAGAGAAGGTGATTTAAGCCTTATCTTCTGTCAGTAATTATGAGGAATTTAAGATCTGTGGTTAATACAATGGATGGATTTGCAGCGCTGGTGAGGAATCAGAGCAAGTACAAGGAATGCAGCATTATGTGCTTTACGGGGATGTGGTTGCATGAGCATATCCTAGATTCACAGTGTGTGCGGACAGAGACTCTGCAGTAAGCAAAAAAAGAAAGGAGGAGAACTTGCTGTGCTGGTTAACAATAAATTGTATATTCCTAAAAACATCTTGTTTTTGTCATAAAGAACATTTTTGTAGCCCAGACATTTAATTAATTTCTGCGTTTATTTTATCTGCTATGGGAGTTTACATCCGCCATCTTCGGCCACGCCTTTATTGTATTTCTGGGAGACTTTAATCATGCGTCTTTCTCTTCAGCTTTACCAACTTTTCAACAGTTTGTGAAATGTTCAACCAGAGAAAACAAACACAAGATCTTTTATACGCCAATGTCAAGGAAACATACAGCTCCACTGCCCTTCCCCCACTTGTACAATCAGATCACAACCTTGTTTTGCTTACTTTACTCTATAAGCCTGTTGACAGAGCGCAACATGACACAGGGCTGAGGGTGTGCCTCTGCATGAATGACCCAGACAAAACGGAGAGTGCTCCTCTGCCTGCTTCACCATCAAGGGCTGATGCGACTGAACAGTGTAGCCAAAAAAGCCACCTTGAGAGATGTAAGCATCAAGGAAGCAGACTTTCTCACATCTCACATTTAGGCTTTAGCCAGATATGTTGCTCCTGGACAGGCATAGTTGACATCGGCCACAAATGCCATGAATTTTGTTGCATGCACATTTCCTGCATTTGGCAGAACTTGACAAGTTTTTAAGTTCCATGGCCTAATGTACCTGCAGGATGACCATGGCATGGAGGGCAAAGGCAGCCTGCCTAGCAGCACCTTAGGCCTTCACTATCAGTGAAGAGGAGGACCTACAGGCTCTGGATGGGAGCCTCGGGTGGCTTTTCCAGGAGATAGTGCTGTGTGGGCATAAATACACCAAAGAACAAATCTCGTTTTTTTAACCAGATGTCCAGGGCGGTGATTGGCATGCTAATCCCACATGCTAATTCCTATTGCCGCTTTATTTTTAAGCCCAATTCTCATTGGCTTTTTTGATAAGAAGCAGAAGGATTGGTCAAACCCATGGTATAACTACAGTTGTGGCCAAAAGTTTTGAGAATGACACAAATATTAATTTTCACAAAGTCTGCTTCCTCAGTTTTTATGATGGCAATTTGCATATACTCCAGAATGTTATAAAGAGTGATCAGATGAATTGCAATTAATTGCAAAGTCCCTCTTTG
>JAZGTK010000451.1:0-71295 GCA_036877625.1 Ambastaia sidthimunki
TCCTTGCCACTGTCGCCCTGTTGGCTTGCTTAAAGGGAGTCTGCTGACACTAGGTTACACACCCCACCTAGAAATTACTGTAATATTAGAAATAATATTGCAACTATGTATTTGTGTATGTGTTCTGTGTATATGTGTTTTGTGTGTGTGCTTCTCTTGATTTATTTTATTTTTCAAGTTTTAGTGTAAATATCATTGGATATTTTGTCTTTTGTACAGCTGCTTTGCAACAATGCACCATTGTGAAAAGCGCTTTATAAATAAACTTGAACTTGAACTTGAACTAATCAATTTACGAGATGTTTCCTTTTTTATCCCCCATTTTCCTTTCCCTATAACAATAAAAAGTGCACGCACATGATGAGAAAACTGGCTAAAAATCTAGACAGTGCACTTTTAAAACACAGAGATTTTGTAAAACGGGAGAAAAATTGTTCAGAGCTGAACTAGCATGAACCCTGTATTAGCGGCCGAAAACAATAACATCGACTTCCTATGAGAAAACAGATAAACAGCAGTGTATGACCAATGTTTTGCGTTCCTCCCCATCTTTCACCCAAACGTAAGCAAAAACAGACCACTGCCTCAGAATTTGGCATCTGTGGTTTGTGCTGGTTGAACGCCATTGGTGGAATACAGTGATGGGAATCTACTGAACAATATGACTGTTTGTAATTGTGCAATTTGTGACATTTCCCCACTGACGCTAAAAACCGCGTAACTGACGTTAAAATTTGCACGACTGACGCTAAAATGAGGTAATAAAGGCCTGGGAGGATTCGCTGAGAATAAATTGTGACACTAATTTGTTTACATTGTCTGGTCTGTTTTTGCATCGGATTCATTAAATCATACATGTAACCATTTTTAGATGATACTAACTACCAAGATCTGCTTCACGGTTTACAGTTTTAATCTATTTACAGTTCTTAACTGTTACTGAGGCAGAAGAGCCACGACTCACGTGTACATTTGTTCATATCCCGATTTCGAATGCCGTAATATCCAACAGGACAGGCAGCGAGGCAAACGCCAATCTGACGGATGTCATTCCGCTCCAGCAGGATGAAGAGACGGGGCCGACATTTCACACATCCGTTGAACTCTGAGCAGAGCTCACAGCCAGTGGAGCAGGACGGCGGAACTTCAGTGCTTACTGTGGAAACAGAGAAGAAGAAGGAATGAGCGGGACATTGAAAGTGTTTCCTTACAATTTAGCAGAACTTTTTTTGGTTAAAAATGAACAAAAATCAGTTATTGAGCAAGTACATCACAGATTAGTGTTCAACACTATCTCATTACTTTTCCCCCAATTCACAATGGAAAGTTTATAATAATGATTTATAATTTGAGCTGTCGGGTCTGATTTTGTGGGAAAAGTCCACCTGTAAACAGAAAGATCATTTGTAGATTCTCTTTGGGTGACCCTGTATATCAAAGAAAAAACATTTGCATGAATGCATTTGGCAGATGCTTTAATCCAAAAGGACTTAGAGCACAATTAAAATCTATATTTCATCACTCCATGCATTCATTCCCTGGGAATCGAACCCATGACCTTGGAGTTGCAAGCAACAAGCTCTACCAATTGACCTACAGGAACACAAAACAGACACAACAGTGCTTCAACTTGAATCAACGCTTATTATGTCCAGATGCCCCAAATTGCAAATGCATGATAAAATTACTTACAAAATCTAAGAAACTCACTTGTCCCCTGTGACGTGCTTCTGCAGTCCAAAACTTTCAGCTTGTGAGGCCAAGTAAAAACAAACGATTACTGTGAAGGCATGTCAGAGTTCACATCCTGTTCGTGGTAGACCAAATGTAATTAAAACAGCAGAAACTGCTTTCATTTATGGGTCTGTGAATGTGTCAGCTCTAAATATACACTCTCACAGGGACATATGAAGAGTCCGTCTCTCAGGGACAGTAAAAGTGTTAAAAAACTACTGTAAATACTGTAAGCCACACCTACAGTACAGTAAGTGATGTAATCCACAGAATAAATACAAGCAGATGATAACAGCAAATCCTGATCCAATAACATCATAATGTAAAAATCACCACGTTTAATGTTGAAGGGAGAGCAGCAGTGTGTTTAGAATACACACAGGGGAGCTACAACACATGCTGAAATGGTTTTGATCAGTTTTCTTCTCACATTCTCCAGTCTGTCTGTATTTAATCAGTTTCATGGTGGAATGAAAAATAGTTCACCTGAAATATTGTTTTCTCTTCACGTGATTAAAAAATTAAGAATTACATCTATTACCTCTTTAAAGCTGGAATTGGTAACTTACAAATCAATAATAAATAAAAACAATACTAATAAACAATAATAAATAAAAATCAAATAAAACAAAATAAAGGGTCAAATAAATAAAAATCAGTTATTGAGCAAGTACATGACAGATTTGACTCAACATTTTAGCCTGATTCACAATGTTAAGTTTAAACTAACGATTTATAATTTGAGCGGTCTGGTCCGATTTCAAGGGAAATGTCACTGTGGTTTTATTTGTCAGCTTTAAGAAAACGATTACAGAATATGCAAGGAATAAATAAGACCTTTCATCACCAAATTACATTAACATGTAGCATAAATCAGGCCAAATACCATGTTGTTGCTCAAGAACTAGAACTGTAATTTATGAGCTGAGAGTCTGAGATTTCCCTACAATAAAACAGTCATGCTTTGACTTATTTGTCGTCACTAAACAAGAATTTAGAGGCACATTAGACCTTTATTAAACTTCCACCCGCATTCTGATCAATGGACATTCGCCAGCTTAGATAAATCTACATCTACTACTGTACATTTTACTGTACAGTAAAACAGTACAAACAGTTACTGTCTTTCTTTATCCACTACTGTGTTCTCTTGTATATCAAACCTAATGTAACTACAGTAACATTTTCATATTAGATTTTTTTTTTGTTTGCTTTATAAACATGGAAATGTGGTAAAGTTTAAAACCCTGTAGGACTGAACAAGAATACAGAGATCAAATGTGGCAGAGGGTAAATGCACAAATGAGATACTATTTACAGGAGGCCACACAACCCTAAATCTTCATCATAATCATAAATCAAAAATCTGAATTCAAAATTCAAAGAACTTTATTAATCACTTATTAAAATTGTGATTAATTAAAACCAATCTAATCTCATTGCTACATATTAGAAACATTCAAGATATTAACAAGATCTTCTTGATTCTTTTCTCATGGGTAATAAAATCCCAAGATAAGATATTTTTTGTTAATAAGATAATAAGATAAGATATAATAAGATTATTTTTTATTAAAGCTTATGAAAGCATAACTGATAACTCTGTTTTCCTCCCTCACCTTCTGAGAGGCAGAAAGGTTCTAAAGTTTTTAAAGGTTCTTTATGGAACCATATTGCAGCAAAAGCAGATATTTGGCAACCCACTGCTGGTTTTCTGGTCATTACCTAGAACCTCCTGCAGAGGGAGTGCTACACACCTTAACACTGTAAGCGGTGGTCTTTAATTTCAGTTCTAATAAAAATACCCCAAATTCTAATAAAAAAAAATCTAAATTAATATGATTGCCAGATTAATTTCAACAATATTCTAAAGCACTAAATAATCAAATCAGGTTGTTGCTTAAATTCTTAGGGTCCAGGACACATTTTTATGGGGGTTCCCCTCTCCCCCAGGTCCAATAAGTAGCCAATAAAATCTCTGTTTACCTTTAGTCACAGGAGCAGAACAATGTTCTCATTAGCAGTGCTGATATCAGTACTGTTGTAATATTTATTCAGTGCTTTTTAACATTCATTCAAACATTATACTCTGATCCTACATCAGTGATCAGACTATAATACAAGATGCAAAACTTTAGGAGAACATGCCACTTACTACAAATAATTAACTAACTTGTCCATAAAAGAAAGAAAAATCAATTAAAATGTCATAAAACTAAAGGTTGGATTTACACTAAAGCAGCATATTTGTGGAAATCAAAGGAAAAGAATGTTTTTGGTGTTATAGTTAGGTATTCAGGAATTACACTTTAATGGGTCAAATTTTGCTCTAGAACATCACATGCTTATTTATAACTAGCCTTCAAAAGACACGTTGCTGCTAAAAGCAGTATGTTCCAGATAATCACGCTAACATCCTGTCAAAACTGGCATGAGCGTTCAGAAAAAGATTAAAAACATTCCAAAAAAGTCTGAGAGGTTTTAATGAGCCACATTTGAAAGGCAAATAACATACATAAATAAAACACAAATCTTTACTCCAACAGTTTCATGTTGCCACTGTGTCTCAGGGACAGTGAACAACAATACAGACAGGAAATGATGCCACATAAAGTCAGAAAGACAGACAGAGAGAGAGAAGAACATGTGATAACTCACTTCTTCTCTGTCTTCTTCCTTTGGAGATCTTGAGGTTATCATCGTGACCCATGGAGCTGAGAAACATCGCTGTCAGCACCACCAGTCCCAAATGCATAGTCCCTGCCGCCCAGTCACGCTGGGTCCCACCAGCAGACAGACTGATCACAGCTAAGGGGGCCCCTCTCACGCTGTGGCAGGTGGATTGCGGGTGTTGCTGATGAAGTCGACTACAGTCGATCACAGTTCTCTTCTCCAGAGGCCTCTGCCACTGCAAGAAGTCCAAACATATCTGAGGAATAAACCATGAGGATCATGTAGATGAAAAGGATGAAGTTTGAGTGAAAAGATCAGGACAGGAGATCTCATGGAGAACGCAAACTGTCCTTCAACCCATGAAGACTGAAGAAACTCAGAAGAGAGAGAAGCTTGCAGAAGCCGTGGCCAGGAGATCTTAACGTGAGTGAGGAACCCAGCCCAGGAGCATGTGTCTTATTAAGGATGCTGGGAGGAGGAGGGGGAGTGTCGAGAAACAAGAGATGGAGAGGTTCTGCTCTCCTACGCTTGACAATGCATCTGTCAGTGCCAAGATCTGCTGCGGAGAGAGATAGAGAGATACAGAGAGAAAGAGAGAGAGAAAAGGAGGGGCACAATGAGACATTTATATACACAATGTATATAAAATTTTATTTTGTTAAATCACCATGTCAAAAGATAGTCCAAATATTTTGCCCAGGGGAGGAGGTGCGATTTTTTACATTTTAAACAGAATTTTTGATCTTTCAAAACAAAATATTTCAAAAAGTCATTGTACATTTTGTGTAAACTATAATATTATTTTGGAAACAAGGAGAAACAGATGAAAGGAAATAAAAAAGCTTTGTGTGATACTTACATAACCGCACTGCTTCATCTGTCACTGTCTTTCTCATAAGTTCAGGATTTCAGTGGTCAAAACTTGTTAAATCAATTCATGGACGTGCGGTGGGGAATTGTAAATGTGGACACAATAGTTGGAGTAACAGAAACCGGTATTTTGTCCGTTTTAACCACACATACTTGCCACGCTTATTTTCTTCCTTGGTCAGACAGATCCATGAGCCGGGAAGCAAAACAAAATGTTTTATTTGAGTTGTCATTCTGCATTCAGATTGACAAGGAGCTCAGCAACTAAACTGATTCTAAGAAAAACAGGCCAAAGTGAAACAAATACCACAGTGACCTTTGGTTAATACACTTCAATGTCTAGTTGAGAGAACTAACGAATGGAAAAAACATGTTTACGCCATCTTTCGGAAAACAATGAGCAATGTCTCACAAGGAGCAAAGGAAAGATAGAGGTCACATTCATACTTCTCTCTAAGAAAGAGAGAAATGTTTATAAAATGATTCTTAATCACATTCCAACAGAAACGGATGAGCGTTCTGGATTTACGCAAGACAGGCATCATGCCTGGAAGTATCAGGAAAGCAGGGCCATGTTTGGCCAAAGGTCTTTTAGATCTTGCATAAATTTTTTGACTGAAGGCATCATTTATGAATTCTTAGCATACCAAAAAGGTTTAAATGCCAACAAAACTACAGATATTCATATTTTATTTTATGTAACACAAAATTCCTCAAATATGTAAAATTGTCTGTTGTACTGTTTAAATGTACTGAGAATTGTTTATTAATAATAATAATTAATGTAAAACAACAACTGAACCAAACATATTAAAAAATGATTTTACATTTACACATGTGTTTGGCAGATACTTTTATCCAGTGTGTTTAAGCTATACATCTGATCAGTATCTGTGTGCCTTAGGAATCGAACCCATGACCTTTACACAGCTAACGCATTGCTCTACCAGTTAAGCTAAAAAACAAATTGTACCTCAGATTAATTTACACTTGACTCATGATCCATTGATGGTGATGGGTGAAAGTTTGTTGATCATCTTAGGTTAGTGTGGCAGAGTGATACAACAAAGATTAAGAAACAATTCACAGAAATACATGATATTCACACTAGCAGATTGTTTAAGCTGAGCTGATCTCTTCCCTACGATAAAGTCAGATGGTCAAGCTGCTAAAAGCTGCTAAAAAGACAAAACAAGCATCATTAAAGTTGTCCAAACAGCTTACATCCAACTGCATTTTACTATACAAGTCCTCCGAAACCATATGATAGCTTTTACTGAAATTTTGCATGAAAGTTATCTTCCTAAACCACTTTTGTCTTGACCGGAATTGTGTGTACATCTTCTCTACCCAAAGTTTATTTATTTTAGACAATGAATAATAGTCCAACGTCATCGACACCTTCTCTGTATTTATTAGCCAAGGCCAAAATCTCCCAGTGCTGTTCTAAGCATCATTAGCGATATAAATTAGGAGAGATGTGTCAAGCTTGATTCAGTGATATGCCATCACCCTGGAACCAGACAAGAGTTCTCTCCAGAATTACAAGATCCGGTTCAGATGTTTACAATTTCACAAGAGCCAAATGGGGTTCTTAATTTTGTCAGGTGAACAGAACATGTTCCTACAGTTGGCAAGGTCAGGCAAAACCAAGGGTCCGAGCAGTAAACAGGCCATAAACAGAGTCTGTAATAAAGCAGAGTGGATGTCTGGCCTGTTTTGGACCCCCTGTTAAATCAAACTCTCCAGGAAACAGAGAAAAGAGACCTTAAAGATAGCTGCAATGCCTTTAGAATAATAGTAATAAAACTGAGCACAGGTGTCAAACATATATTAATAAGGAACTTTTCATTGCCAAAAAAATAAGATTCACTAAGTATCTTATCAATAAACTCAATGTGTATAATTAAATGGCTCTGCGTTTCTAGTATTGATCCAGTCAAACTGGACACGCTCATGCCAACATTGTTTAAATAAACCCATTAATGCAATGGCGATATATCAGACAGGAGCCAGTGTTTTAATACACAACAACTGTTTCACATAAATCGACAGTATAAACCTACCTAATATATTTCACAACCGAGCTTGAAGCTTTCATTTGTCTTTAATGGAGGATCTACACACTGTACTAAACAGCGCCGGTGTTCAGCAGGTTATCAGATTATTATGGGACGCATCAAAGCGCATCTATTGCTTTGACTTCTGTTGAAACATCACGACAGTTTACAAACATAAGAAGGGAGAAAATAAATAAACATGGCTTTTAAATCTCAAAGATAAATCCTCTAATTCCTCTGCACTGCGTTTATAATGGAGCCGACAGAGGCCTGGTTTATTTTGCAGCTCCCTGGCGTAATTCCGGATAAAGTCCCACATAAATCCACTTCCACACTCACTCAGCATCCAATTGTTGCAGGAAATTTGCATCCAACTCCACCTGGAGCCGCCCAGCGTCTCTGCTGGCCCCGCCCCCGAACACTGAGAGACCGAAAACCTGTGACGGAGTCTGTGTCGGAATCGTGTCGCTTTATTAACAAAACAAAATAATAACCCGTGAGAATAATCTAGCCGTTATCGTAGACAAAATGTGATTCAATGCCCCTCCTAAAATAAATGGTCAGTTTTAACATTTTCCTTTCGTGTGTGATTTTATAGAAAGAGTAAAGTTTATATAAACTTTAATCTGTAAATAAAATCCGTTTCGTTTTATTTGTTAGATGTCCTGAGCTACGAAATATCATCCTTTTAGTAATAAAATTTTCGGTCCAAACTTATAACTTATAAACTTTATAAACTTAAACTTACTTACTTATAAACTTAAAATGTTATAATTTACAAACTTTTTTAAAAAACTTTTTGACTTTTACTTTTACTTTTTTAATTTTAACTCAAATTATGACAACTATATAGCCACCAAACAAAAATTAAGCAATAAAAAACTAAAAACAGTACCATGGTTTAGCCATGGTTGTTACCATCACAAGAATACTTGCTATTATTGGTGGTAACCAGTGATGGTTCTATGCCCAGAAACACTCTCCATAGCAACACATCAACAACATAATCAGAAGGTTACAAGACTGACAATATTAACTTAACTCATTTAGCAAATTAAGCCACGCTTACCTGCCAGTTAACTATTAGCCTACATGTGTTTCCAATAGGGAAGTCACGCTAAAATAAACCTTCAGACTAAAAAGATGCCACTAATCTGAATGTTATAGATAAAATGCAACAGGCATGAAATCACAACAAAGTAAAAATTTAAACGTAATAATACGAAAGAGTTCTCCGATGAGTTCCTTGCTGAACTTGGCTTTAAATCAATCCAATATTTGACAAACTACATCATGGTGGATAAAGATAATAGCTATGTTCCTTCTGCTATTGTGTGCTTTGCACAGGCCCAGGTCACCATTTCCTGTATTTGTATGACAAAGGATGAGTAATGAGTAATGGGTGAACTTAACCACCACCAACCCACCAACCTACCTTCATGAAGACATATACCACAGAGTTCCTGCGTTGTTCCAGCTGGAAGATTCTTTTGCTAATTCTCGCAATGCTTGTCTGTTGTTAGGACAAATTTGAGTGTGCGTGCCATTGTCTAATATAGAGCAGGAGAGTTTTGGCTCGGCTACCAGTAAAAGAAAATATGTATTGTTTACACCGGAATTGGCCTTATATAAACCAATCTTGCATGACATGGAATCATACAAAAAGTTTTTCCTAATTCAGGGATGGAGATTTTATCAAACGTTTCCATTGGAAAACCAAAGTTAGCCCACAGCTTACCTTCCTGTTCTCCTCTGTGAGTTTAAAGTAGGATTATGAGCTGCCATTTTGATTTTTGAGGTAATTGGGAGATATTTTCTGTTTGTTTATTGTTATCGATACAGAGAGGGATTAGCATGATTAGCATATAAAGCAAAGAATTTTAAAATGAGCTTTCCTGGTATTTGTATATATACATACATACATACACACACACACACACACATATATACAGTAAATATATAGTTTTTGTGTGAAAGCAGGATTCACAAAAGGTATTTGTGTAAGGTCATATTGTCCATTATATTATGTTAAATGAAATTAACTATCTGTAGAACATGTACTGTAGAACATGCCTGTTAGAACATTACTTTAATGTTTCGTGAAACTAACAAATGCAGTTAGTAAAAAAGCCCATATCTGCAGCAGTCTAAATTTAAATGCTGTCCACATAATGTGATGGAATCTTCATGTTCTGATCCCAATGCAGCTGTGATATTGTGATCAGATATTAGCATAATCTAAATTTTAGCACAATCAATTAACAATGAATGCATTGGATGAAACCGTGTGTTCTGAGTGTAAATATAGAAATCAGAGTTCAGTATGTTATGATTCTTGCACTCTTAGCTACAGGTTACAAGTTGAATTGACTTTACTGCATATATATGAAGTTAACATCAGTCATAAAGCAGTTTCCATTTCCCCCCAATCCAACAGGGGGTCATAAACATCAGTTACTGGAGGGTCCTCTGGCCAGAAACCCTGTAAACCAGTGTATCTGAGGTTCTCAGCCTTTGCTGGCGTTTGGTCTACAATCTGCTAACACTATTATGATAAAAGTCACAGAAACACCTACCACAAAACAAAGAACAAGATTATCTCTCTTATCTAATTTGCTACTTAAAGAAATTGAAGTGCAACTTAAGGTTCACTTAAGTTGAACTTAAGGTTCACTTAAAGTTAAACTTAAACTTCACACACTGAATTAATATAATAAAGAGGATTTTACAATAAATATACTTCACAGGTCTCCAACATGGTGCTATTTTATCCTCCTAAAGTATCTGTGTTTTATGATATAATGTTCATGTTAACATTGGCTAGAGCATTTCTGACCGTCAATGATTAAGCATTCACTATATATAAAACTCCTTATTTTGTTAAATATAATTTTGTGCAGATATGGACAGAGCTCTCAGCCAGATGAATCTTTTCTAAAGCTGTTGAAGTTCTTAAGCTCTGAATTGCTTAAGAGGTTTATTGTAAAACCTGATTATTTAGTCTTTGTTCTCAAAGCAAGCTGAAAACGTCAAGTACAGGTACCATTAATATTCTCAGAAATGTATTCAGAAGTAGCTCTGATTTACACTGTTTAAAAGTATCAGTTACACAATATCTGTTTTTTTTTTACTAGAGCTTCATAAAGAAACACACAGCAAAGACTCCTGCAGTCATCATGAGATAAAGGGCCTCTATTGTCCAGGTTTCTTCTCACCGATCGTACTGTATCTTTCAGCCTCTAGAAATGAATAAACTGTTATTGCCATAATCCACCCCCCAGGATTTTAATCCAACACTGGTTGAAAAGCAGGAATCCCAAGATTACAGAAAAGAAAGGAAAGCAATTGTGGCCTCTTTCTCATATAGAAAAGTATATTAACTGTCTTTGAAGAATGTTGAAGAATTCACAGTGGAGAGACATGAAACAGAGTCACATCTCAGGAGATGCTGGGAAAAGGGTTTCATGGGGTGGTGGTCTCATTCAGGAAAAAAAGCCTTTTAAAGACACCAGATTTGCAAAAGCACTTTTTTTATCTAATACTACTCATCTATGCATTTGGCAGACACTTTTACCTGAAGCAACCTACAGTGCATTCAGCTACACATTTTGACAAACTTCCAAAAGACATTTCAAAAAGATATTAGTGCTAATGAGGATGGCTAATTAGTAGTAATCATACATTGTTTGATGTCAGTTCTGTCGTGACAAGCACACAAAACCACACACACAGCCCTTGGATGAGATTTATGACCTGTGGTTTTTATTTGGAAAGCAGTTGGGAACTTTATGACCAGTCGTCAGACACCCTCCTTCAGAAACAGAGAGCAGAACTCTGAAACAGCTGAAACAATTATCATGTGGTTTAGACAGTTTGTCATTCTTTAAATAAATGAACTGGCTACATGGGATCATTTAGACGTGTGTGTGCATTTGTGTGTATGTATTTATATAATATCTGTGTGTTAATTTTGAACAGTGTATCAATTAGTTGATAATGTTAAATTCAAAAGTCTTTCGTAGAAAGTTTGTGGTTGTCTTGTATGTATTTAAAATAAACACCACTTTGGTTTGATATTTTTGTTATATACACTTACATTAATGCTTTTGGCAGACAGCTTCATTCAAAGGTCTTTTAAAGCCAAATATCTTATAAGTATGTGTTCCTGGGAATCAAACCCATGAACCTTTATGTTGCTAACACAATGCACTACCAGCTGAGCTACAACAACCCATCAAGCAATGCATTTGTACATTCGTTTTGTGTTTGTATCTGACACACCTACTACTAGTCACGCATCTGACTGCTGTTGAGCTGATGATTTGAATTAGGTGTCTAAAATGCTTTAGTTCACACAGATCTAATGCAATGATATTCACATTGTTTTAAGAGTGGCTTAACACTTAACACGTGTCCAAATTCAAGTGTAAATTCAATTAACATCTTAATACATTATTTACTCTAGACATGCAAACCTTAACAAACCTCACAGCCTATTTTGATGCAGTAAACACTTATGTAAACCGCTACATAAGTGTTCCTGTAGCTCAACTGGTAGAGCATTGCGTTAGCAGTGCAAAGGTTGTGGGTTCGATCCCAGGGAACACAAGTACTGATAAAAATGTATACCTTGAATTCACTGTAAGTTGTTTTGGTCAAAGTATCTGCCAAATGAATAAATGTAAATATGCGTTTCTGGGGCTTTTGTGGGAATTTTATCAGCTTTGCTGTGATCATCAATTAAATTCACAGCTCAGTTTTTAAATTCGTTAATTGTAGACGCCTCAGTCAACAGCACTGTATGATGTGAGTCTTAACCTACAATGTGATGAGACGAGTTGGAAAGGAGTATGAACACCATATTTACTCAATGGCCATCACTGTAGACCTCCTCAAAATGGAAGTGCCACATATCACTTAACCTGCCAAGAAATATCCTCAGGAGAGCAGTTAAAAAGAGCCAGACAGTCTTCACTGTGTCACATATAAGATGCTTATGCAAGCAAATACTGTGCAAATAGACTTTATTAAGGTCATAATTTTTGCTGAAGTCTATCAGCCAGTGGTAGTTAAGGCTGTTGTACTACCTCCAGGGCCAGACTGCAGAAAGGCCGGTTTAACTAGAGACCTGGGAATGGGTGATGTTAATTGACAGGTTTATGACTCCAAACATCAGACTGTTCAGAACAGCAGGATGTGAATGTCAAAATAAAACATGTCCATGTTCTTCAAATCCTTCACAGCTTTAAAACAAAAAGCAGAACAAAAGCATTATAATAATCCACCGTCCAAATACAGGGAGGAGAATAAATGGGCCAGAGTCATATGAAATAAACCACAGTGCTGCGTTGTCACTGGTTAATGACTTAAACATATCCAGTTTCTCCATAGACAGAGAACCATGTGACATTTCTGCCACATGTTGTGATGACTCTGTGAGAACCTCACAAGATATGGGATATGGGACAGGATCACATATTTGACCTATTGTCAAATAGGGCATTAAAAATGTACCCAAAGAATCATCGTATCAAATCTGGAAAAGGTTTCATAGAATGATCTTAAACTATCTTACAATAGCATCAGTCAAATACATCCACTGTAATAAAAAAGGCTACTATTGAAAAAAGCAATAACACATATAACAGCGTGAAGTCTGTATCAGAGACACGCAGTCTGAAATTCAAATCAAACCGGCTCTGAACTGAAAGCAAAGCTGCAGAACACCATACAGGCCGGCAGCAGGAGTTGAAGTTGATCCTACAGCTCTCTGAAGCTCAACATTTCATTGCTGCACATTTAACTGAAAGGCTGGAGGGGTGTAAACAGCGTGTGATTCAGACACCCGAATCCTTTCATAGCTCATAGACTGTCTGCCACCTGTCTCTCGCTGGAGGCTGCAGCATTTGCAGGAAATCTTACTCTCCTCCCAAAAAGAAAATGGACATCATGTAATGATGCAATGCTAGAGATGCAGATAAAACGTTCCTCAGCCATTCTGAAATTACTTTTATTATTTATTTTTGGGGGAGATGTGCTTGCTTAGCATTATTTATTTTTACCTATAATTGAAATTACACACACACATATATATATATATCACATTTAATTTTAGTTGATTCTGAAAAGTTTAAATTTATCAAGAACTTTGCTTGAGATCTGCATGCTGTGTGGATTTGACTGTCAAAAGTATTTTAGAGCAATTATATTGAGGGGATCCATGGCCAGACCATAATATTCCTGGCTCTCAATCTCCCACAAGATGATGCAAGCGACATGCAGTGGTCTCAAATGTGCTGTTAGCAGAAAGATTCATGTCTCGTTCATAGACACTACCGGCCGCTCAACAACCATTTTGCCTGTTTGCAATTTAAATAGGAGCCACAAATTTCTGAATGAGCTGCACATTCTAAAATCTTGAAATCTAATCTTTACAGAAAATTTACATTAAATTTACATTTAGCAGATGCTTTTATCCAAAGCGACTTACAAAGTGAGGAAAACAAAGAAGTTTCATAAACAAAGAATAATTGATAAGAAAGAAAGAAAGAAAGAAAGAAAGAAAGAAAGAAAACAAAGAATGTTTCATAAAGGGGCATAATCAATGCCTGCATCTTATTTTATAGTCAAATATGGCAAGAACAATATTTTGCCAAATAAAGCACTTTTCTTATGTTCCACCAATTTTCTTCTTAGCAGAGTATATCATGTTTCTGCCGCTTTGGACAAAATCAAAGAAACAAGAAATTTCAGGGTAATATGTCCTAAATGTGTTTTTCTTGGAATGGACTGTACCATAATCACTGAATTAAGTTTAATGCTTCCAAATGTGTGGTTATGAAAACAATAAAGTCTCCCTTCTCAAAAGCCCACAGGAACCTTTATGAAGTGTAACAATCTACAAAGGCTTGACATATATGATAAGTAATATATTGAATATTTTTAAAAACACATACTGATATAATGTATACCCTATATGTTTAGCATTTAGCATATTGCACCCTATATATTTTTTGCGTATCTTTAGGGGCAGTTGTGGCCTACTGCTTAAAAAGTCAAACTTGTAACCAGAAGGTTGCTGGTTCGATTCCCAGTTCTGCAGGAAACAACTGAAGTGCACTTGAGCACAAAAAATGCTGCCCACAGCGATCACAAATCTTTCCTCCAGTTTGTGTGCACTAATCCAGTGACTGAATTCTGAGTATGGGTTACTATACATGTCCAGCAAAGCATGTAACTTCCCGTACTAGAAAATTGCTCTGGATTAGTCAAAATGCGTACGTGTTTATCACATGGTGGTGACCAGCATCCAAAACACAACCAACACTTTTGTAGCAATTAAATGTCCTAGTCTTTGGCGGACAAGTCAAATGCCTTTGCCTGCATTTAAAGAAATTAGACAGATAAAATGAAGAAATAAAACATTAATTCTTTTTTGAGGTTTGCATAGATTTTAGGCATATTAATTTTGGGCATTATTTGCTCACTACCATAAACTACTTAGAAAACCATTAACGTTTCTTCTTGTGTCAATATGGTGAAAATAGTTTCTTCACAAGTTATGCTGTGTAAAAATTTACGACTCTTTTCACTGATGAGCATTGAACTCATTTTCCTCTACAGAACATCAAGTATCTTGTCTCCAAAACAAAACTTGTTAGCCCACAAAGACAAAGAAATGGTTAAATTGTCAAACATGGGGCAAAGTTTTCACAGCATGTACAAGCTCTATGTATTACCCAGTGAATCGCTGGCTAATCATAATTAGTTTTTTAAAAAACACAATTTATTATTATTATTATTTTCATAACATCTCTCTACAGATTTTTGGAACTGGTGAAGGTGTTCAATCAATGGAAATATCTTGTTTTTCATTCATTCCTGCCAGTATGAACGCTTGTGCTTTTCACATTATGAGGCTAACAAGTTCATAGACATAAAATTGCCACAATGTTGAGAAACACCAAGGAAAATTTAATTTCTTAAAGGTTGTTCTTTCATAGCTCAGGAGACTTTATGGAGATCTCAGCTGTGTTTCATTTAAGTATCAGCTTTGTCACAGATGTTTCTCCTAAAATTGCATAGAAAAAATAAAACTATAAACAAACGAGACAATTGTTAAAATACATTAAACAGTTTGAAGCTGTAAAATTAATGTAGATTGTGGTTAAAATAATCTGGATTTCAATAAATTTGATTAGAAAATGTGATTGTTTATATTGAAATCTTCAATAGTCACGATGGAAATATTTGTGAGATTTCTGTAAACTTGTTTTTTAAATCTTCATATGCAGTTATCAGCTGATGAGCTAGAAGTGTTAAGAATAACTAATTCTGGTTTATTCAATGTAATGCAGCTGGTAACACTAAATATCTCCCTTTTTGTGGTTGATGTAGGATGTAAGATCTTTTTTGACAGGTGTGTTTATTGTACCACCTTCTGGTTAAACTAATGCTCACTTTATGATTTTATTTATTTACATTTACACAGATGCTTTTATCCAAAGCAACTTTCAAGTTATACATTTTATCAGTACGTGTGCTCCCTAAGATCCAACCCACAACATTTTGCGCTGCTAACGCAATGTTCTACCAACTTGCTAAGAAAGGGCAAATAATAAGGAGTGTTTGACATCCTTTTATTTATATTGTTAACATATTATGTTGTGGCTTTCCAAAAGAAAGTTGACTATTTTAAAGTGTCCTGAGGGAATGTATTTTTTTTCCGTTAAAACAGTGAGTAATCTCTGACCTTAAACATAAGCCCTGTTGACTGGAAATGTGAACATGACCCTAATTAGTCTGTCACTTTGTAGTAAACATTGTGTATTAAAATGTAATTTCTTTCTAAATGAGATAAGTAAAACCTTTTATAACCAGGAAACATAAAAAGACTATAATGCACAATTTGTCCTGTCACACTAATCTATGATATCTGACACAAAATGTTTATATCATGATCAGCGAACTTTACGTTTTTAGCTTCATTCTAAATGCTAAAGTGAAAAAATTGAACTAACTTTTGAGTTAAATGAGGTGAATCACAGCCTAATCTTTTAGAGGAAAAGTTTGTTATTGTAAAGTAAAAGTTGCACAAAATGTGACTTTTAACAAAAATCCTAGCCAGTATTTTCCTCATAATGAAAACAAATTGGGACTGATTCTGTCAAGCTAAACAGAAACAATGAAATTAAATTAACCATTTAAAATGATTTAGCTCCACACAACAATCGCATCAAGGTTAAACAGGTTTTATAAAGAAAACGGGTGGTTGGCATAAATGTATTCATGGCGGGAAACAATGTATCACATGCTCTTGATATCACAAGTTAACTGGTGATTGCGCAAAACAAACAGATTACCTGTAAGTTACTGGTAAACCTGCAGCCAGTCCATCTGCCTTCCTGTAAGGTGAAATAAAGTTTGCAGAACGGATCAACAGAGGAATAAAAGTCACAAAATTGCACTGCTGTCTTGTTTTTATTAACGACACTAGCCGAATTAATGTCTTTTCTTACTATTAAACAGCAAACATTTATTTACTGGGCTGAAAGCAGGTCATACGAAAACATACAAATGAGATTGTATGAAATGATACAAATTACCCATCAGATTATTAAAATGTAGTTATTAGTAAAAACGGACACAGTAGACACAAAACAAAGTGCACAAAACAAATTGCAGAATTGTATTTTCTATTGCAAATTGTATTTTCTATAGAAAATACAAGAGCACACGTCTGTGATTTTTACAGATCACTTTGCAATGGTGGTGCAAGTGTCTTTCTGCCGATAAGCGTGTTAAATTCTTCTTTTCGTCTTCACGTGGAGCTCGGACAGACAGAAACGACATGACCTCAGTTTCAGCAAAATGAGAGACTGAATTTATGGAGGGAAATTCAGCAGGACAGTCTTGGCAGTGCAGCTGTCTGCGCAGATGACTGCGCGGCTGGAGAATACCATCATCTGGCAAGAACCATCCATCAGAGAAGCATGAGGAACCTTACAGTAATTTATAGGTTCTTGCATCACATTGAATGTTATGACTGGCCGAAACGTCATCTTTTCTGAGAAGTGGCTGTGATATTTTTTGCATGAACGTTCTACCTATTGCAACAGCACACGGTGCAGTGAAATTATATGTATATGTTGGACATATTGTGTATGCGGTCCAATCAGTTCATAACTGTTAATTTCTCAATTTGTTTTGTGCTGGGTATCACATAGACATCACAGGAGCTTACTGTGATTACCTGTGATATTTAACCTGTCACCTCATATCTACAGGTAAATCACAGTCATGCTAATAGCTGTGATTTATTTCAGGCTCTAACTATTCAGTCTTGTCTTCAATAGAAACACATGTAGTAAAACATGCCGGGCTGTCACTCAGCAGCTCAGTTCTCAGTTGGTTTAGATTTTCTTCTGCTTTTGTATGTTAATATTTCATGTGAGTGTATCATGTGAGCTCACAGAGGCATAGAAACTAGTACTTGGAGTCTGAAGTATGACAAGTAATAGACTTTAATTTACTTAGACCATGTAAAATGATCTTGGCAGCAGTGTTGAAATGTCAAGGCCATTTTCTGGATACACATATTGAAACCCAAACGCTAATCAACTCTGTTCAGCTTGATGTCAAACAGACAAACGTAATGAGCAAAGAAGAGAAATGAGAATTTTTTAAAATTTGATTTCATGGTCAAAGGCAACAAGGAGTCTGTTGCTAGTAGTCTGACTTCTCTGAAACACTTATGCATGATGCTAGTCACAGCTAACAATTTTAGGTTGTAAGAATGTTTCGCTAATGTTTTCATAAAGTAGCAAAAATAATACAAAATTAATAATAATAATTTAATTAAATTCTGTAACATTTTTTAAATGTTCCATTAACAACTTAAGAATAACATTTTTTGTGTGATAACGTTACAAAATGTTTTGCTGACATTACTACAGGAACGTTTTGATAACTTTAAAATAAGCTTGTTAGAGAGAATGTTAGCCAACGTTCTGAGAATGTTCCCTGTTAT
Source organism: Ambastaia sidthimunki (assembly GCA_036877625.1). Lineage (NCBI taxonomy): Eukaryota > Metazoa > Chordata > Actinopteri > Cypriniformes > Botiidae > Ambastaia > Ambastaia sidthimunki. Next base: position 18,367 of record JAZGTK010000451.1, read on the forward strand.
CTAAGTCAATTCCTTTGGGAATGCTTACGCCACTTTGAATGAAATGTCAGTCAAATGCATTAATGTTATGTAATCACTCCCATGATTTTTTTTAAGCATGAAAGAACAAAGAACAAACAATACAATTCTAAACTCTTATAAACTGAATTTACAATGTGTAAACAAATGTGTGTTTGTTTCAGATAACCGTTAATGAGTTTATCATTTCAAATGTTTGGTCATTCACAATTTTGGCAGTAAGTGAAAGAATGTAAAGTGAGGGTTTTTAAGTAGATAGTATGGATTACAGTAGTGTGGCCTCTTTTGATCCTTGTTTAGAAACATCCACTGGAGAAATGAGCCTGCGTCACACTTTACAGTCTAGGTAGGAAACAAAGAACAGAAGCCTGTGTCAGAGGAAACATGACGGAGAGCAAAATGGTTTCACTGTTGTCCTTATCTGTATTAAAGGGCAAAAGATCAACAGTGAAGTCGGGGTCCTAGTTTCCTCTGTGATGTGAGGATGTGAGCATATCTCCCCTATAAACACAAGATAGGGTTTAAACAGGTTTATTATTTGCATTTATAAACAGAGGGAGACAGTAAAAAAATGAATGATTTCCATATATTTGCATTGATGTTCTTTATTGAATCAAAATGTTGAAACATGATGCGTTTGATTTATACATGGTAACTTCTAATTCATTATCTCCTGTAACTGAGATATCTCAGTTCTGCTTATTATTAGCTATTAGCTAAACACAACAGTCAGGAAATGAATCTCTACTCAAGCATACTCAGACCTTTCCCCAAATACCCGAAGACTATCAGCAGACCAGATGAACTATTGTGATGCAAAGAGAGACTAGAAGTTCATGACAACACATCTGACTTTCTGAGATGGAATAGCTTGTTTGTTTTGGCTAGACTTAAACCAGACCTGGTCTGGCAGCGTTAGACCTTCGTGAAACTGAGATTGTGGGTGGGGAGCCATTTTTGCAGTTCACAACAGCTTAACGTGGGATTTTGAACTCTTACTTTTTCTTATCAGTAGGAGGTTGTAATACTGTTACTGGGAAACATGGTTTTGAGACAAACATGACCCTGTTTACACCTCGTAAATAAAAAAATGACCTAATCTTCTTGTTCCGAGCATATGCAAAGAGTTTGAATTGATTTCTTGTAACCAGACCGATGACAGATATCTGTCCGCTCTCAAACTGTTTTACAGATCTTGTTTGTCCATTTGCCAAAGGACTGCTCAGACCAAAGTTAGATATTTCTGGAGAGCTTAGATTCTGAATGCATTTTTATAGCAATAGCTTTCATTTGTTTCATTATAGACATTTATCTGATCAGATGAAACACAAAGCTCAAGTAGAATTTTAGTTAATTCTGTTCAGTCAAAATAAGTCATTACATTCAATTCGAATTCTGCAACAGTTAAATAAGTTGCGTTATAAGCAGCAACAGACCAGAGATCTGATTCACAGAGCGTTCACACTGCACACATGTATCTGTTTTCTGACTCTCAGAAGTGAAGAGGTGATTTCAACAGTGCTGACACACAGCTGAAAGACGCCAACTAAGAGAGCCAAAAAGGAGTACAGCAAAGTTCATTGAGTTCACTGTGTTGCCAGTTTTAAATATCAAAACATTAATCATATTATAACCATATTTAAAACCGTCTTGCAGTAACATTAGTAAAAGTTTTTATATAATACATAAATATATTTTTTCTATATATGGTCTATATATTTTGTAAAGAATGTTATATATCAAACATTCCTAGAACTTTCAAAACATTTACAGTAACGTTTCATTAATGTTTCTGTTACTTAATGGAAATGTAAAATTGTTAGCTGGGAAGTGTCTTTAAATTTAAAAGCACAACTTTTGTTTGTGCTTCAGTGTTTGGTGTGAAGAGGGTGAGGAAGCTACATGAGTGACTGTGGACAGGAAACTCCAAACTGGAGCTCTTTCTCTGCACTAAAGATGAATTATATGACACAGTTACACTTCACACAGTGTGTTTATCTGTGGTGGTTTTTCATAATAATCCCTCTTTATTACTGGACTGTACAAACTGTCTGAAAAATGTATTGCTCGTCATTTCTTTTTGATGTCTGACCCTCGCCGCTAACTTTACTTTACAAACATGTTTTGCACTTTATTGCATTTGTGCTTCAATCCTGAACTAAAAAATGTACAGATGCGGTTTCTCAGAAACCAGCCAATTATAGGAATACAAAAAATTTCAAAATGTGAAAGGTAACATGGAAAAATATGGAATCATTGTTTTTATTTGTGACTTCTATTAAAGGGTATTATTAATCTCAGTCAACACTTGAGTGATATGGGTGACGCAGTTCCCCAACAAATAGTCTGTGTGGCTCATTTCCATCCTTACTTTTTTCATATAGCTGATTTAGTTACTGGAAGCCCTGAGAACAGATTAAGTGAATATCTTTAGGGATATCATGACCCTGCAGCTTTACCTAAAATTGACAGAAAAATCATACAAGCAATTTCTCCTTCCCTGACTTGCCGATCAGCACACCGTCCCAGAAATAGCCCCCCCTCTCTGAAGTCAGTTGTCAGCTCACACCTGTTTGCAACTGTTGTTGAATCTTTCAATAAAAGCTTATACATGCAGAATGATTTATTTTAGGATAAAATTGCTCATGCTTACTGTTCATCTGTTGATTTCTATCTGATTTTCGGTACAACTCAGTAAATCCAAATTTCACAGGTTTCTTTAATAAATATGCATGAGATGACAATAGTAGAACAATTGAAGAACAATTGTTTAAGGAGAGCAATGTGCTGCTGGAATTCAACTATTTAAACAGCATTTTTGTGGTGTGTGTTTGAGGCTTTTATTAAGCAATCACAGAAATCAGAAAAAATGTCTGGAGTTTTCATAAACGAGTCACAAACAAAATACAGAATTACACACAACCACAATTCAAATGTAATAGCCTTTCAGAAGGGGTCTGAAAGGGAAATATAAGAAAACCATGATTTTGGAGAGTTTTGTCTGTTTTGTCTTTTCTCCTTCAAGATGCCAGTTTATGACAAGCAAAACATCAAAGAAATTTGGATCTTGCAAGAAAAAATACATCAGAAAATAATTCAGAAAAAATAAAAATCTTCCTTGGTTGACCTTTATTTGCAGAGCATTTCTGATGCTGTCATGTTTAATATTAACTGAATAAAAAACGAACAGCTGGAGGGAACAAAATGACAAATATTCCAGAGCTTGAACTATTTTCTACAATATTAGTTTAAATTTGTGCAGAAGTTCACATTTCTCTCTGGAGAATGAAACCAAAGTAATTCCATGTTGAGTTTCTGAAGTACTGTGTAAAAACATGTAAGAAAATAACTTGAAACCTTAGAGGTTTGGTGAAACTATTTTGTTGTTAATTTCTTTTTAGATTTTTTGATCTGTCTGTCTGTCTGTCCGTCTGTCTATCACCAATCTAACAACAGAACAATATCTCTAATATACTTTGAGATTCTTATGACCAGTAGGAGTATAGTATTGTACACTAGAATACAGTATTATATGAGATATATCTGGTTCTCATTGACCGTGTGGGCTGCCCCAGAAAGCCATTATCCACGCATTCCACACTAGCTCTTTGCAGGTTTAAAGTTTTACATGATACACCGGCTGTCAACACAACCCACATTTACTTTTGGTTTTTGTTCCCAGTTTGTTTTCTTTTTTTTTTAGTTAAATGTGATCTTTTAATAGTTAAGAAGAACAAATTTCAACACAGCTGCATAGAAATATTATTTGTGTTGAAACAAAGCAGGAAATAATGTAAATTATTCTGAGGTTTATTTTTTATAATGTCAATTTTCTGAGGTTCAATAGATTTGTTTACCTGGTCCTAAAAAACTGTTTTAAATGGTAGTAGTAAACAGGCACTGACTGAAGCTTAGACCCAACTCACAGACACTAGACAGTCAGTGCTTGAGTAATAATTACACAGACACGCCCTCTTCTGGTTATACAGTGAAATTGACTCTAGGTAAAAGTCTTGCCTTTTATAGCGTCCAATTCTGTTAAAACAACAAAATTTTTAAAAATGTCTCTGATCATTTAACTCTTTCTGGATGCTGTTGACCTGAGAAGACACTGTTAAAGTGAATTTAAATGCTTACCTAAAAATAAAATAAAAACAGCCCATACAAGTTTTGTGTATCTTTAGATGCAACTATAAAACAATAAAACTAAATTCACACAGTTCACAATCAGTAATTGACGAAATGAATCAATAATTATACTCGCATTACATTGAACATTTTCTTCATTAAATTCATTAGGGTATTTTGAAATTATGACATGGTTTGCTTGTCATTATACATAATATTTACTTTGTACTCCAAATAATACTGTGGTATTTGTACAAAAGCATTAAGTTACATACAAGCTGTATAAATACGTAAAAAATTATATAAAATATATAATTTCACCCAGTTCATCCTGCCTTAAAGCAATTAGAGGACAAGCTTAAACGTCTTCATATTGATATAAAACATCAATAAGATTTCACTAACGATATAAAATAACTTAATAATTAAACATTTATTATACGGTACTGATTACATACAGTAACTTCTGGGAAGCGACACAAAGTGAATTGTCGCTTTGTTGATGACGTGTTTCCGGGTTTAAATAGTTTACTGTTACACGTGGGACTCTTCAGTGGACTGAAAACCGGGTTTATTTCTGTATTGTACAGTACTGGTCGGGTTCCCGAAGAAGCTGTCACAATGGTTAAACCAAAATATAAGGGCAAAAGCTCCATAAACCCCTCAAACTCCAGCAGTAATCCCGGTAAGATGACAAATCATATGTTGTCTAAAACCTGCTAAAGCATTAGCCTGCGCTTGTTGAAAACCATACGCGTCTTTTCATAGAAATATTAGTTATGTTTTTACTGTTGCAAGTTGTATTGTATTATAATATGAGCAGTGTACACATCGGGAACTTATAATTGCATGTATATTTGATCTTATGACAAAAATGTCAGACACTTATCAGACCCAAGTGTCAGTGTTTTAAACCTCCATGTTACACTATTAATCTATGATACTTTGCACACGAATTCCGTACCTTTAAGTTTTTAACTTTATTTTAAATAAAGATTTGATGTTTTAATTTGGCTGTCAAAATGCTTGGCCATCTGAACTTCACATACAGACTGAATCTAACCAATTAATGGCCAGATATTCGAATTTGAGAATATCATGTTTATTTACCCAATTACTGATGTATGACATCCATAGAAAGAGAAAGTATCATGCTGATATATGTGATGTGAGCTCATTTTTTATTTATTTAGCAACATATGTTTAAGCTAAAGTTGTGCATTATCTATTGACAAGTGTATTGACAGACTTTGGGACTGATAACTAATGCTTTTGTTAATCACTCATGCTGGCACAGTTAACGGCCAAAGAATGCAGTACTTGTAAAGCTTGAGTCATTCATTTATTGATATATACATTACACAGTGCACCTAATATTACTGTACTAAACATTGTGTGTCCCACAGACCGAGTTAAGGGAGCTGGAGGCAACAACATGAGGGACCGCGCCACCATCAAACGCTTGAATATGTACAGACAGAAGCAGAGATGGTAACAGTCTGAGTTTTTATATGGTCATTAACAGTAGTAGTAAACTCTAGACCTTGTGGGCCATTTAAATTTAAGCTTTTGGAAGATGCTTTTATCCAAAGCGACTTACAGTGCATTCAAAGATACATTTATTCAGTACATGTGCTTCCATGGAATCGAACCCGCAACCTTTGCGTTGTTAATGCAGTGCTCGTCCAGTTGAGTTATGGGAACAGTCTTTAGCAAGAATTAAACTGATTAAATGATGATGAAACATGTTTTCTCATATGTCCACAGCAATAATCGAGGTAAGGTGATCAAGCCCTTGCAGTACCAGAGCACAGTTGCTCCTGGGACCGTGGCCAGAGTTGAGCCCAACATCAAGTGGTTTGGTAAGACCAATGCTTTTCTTCTTTGAGTTTGAACACAGCATCGTGTAAACGATTGTGTGTTGACAGGACATGGCGTTGAGATCATACTGTACTGTTCAAAACCCATATTGAGTGGGATGAACAGCCAATCAACATGCTTACCCACAGCTTATGATGTCATTAATGACATCATAGTGGAATTAAAGCAACTCAGCACACCTGTAACTCTGTACCTGTATCGGAATGTGCTAAATCTTTTTCCATGTGCTCCCTATACAGCCAATACACGTGTCATCAAGCAGTCATCCCTGCAGAAATTCCAGGACGAGATGAATGCCGTGAAGAAAGATCCTTACAGAGTAGTGATGAAACAGAGCAAGCTTCCCATGTCCCTGCTGCATGACCGAATCAAAGCACACGTGAGTATACAAATTCCTTTGTATCCCATATTCCTAAATGGGATAATTCACCCAAAATGAAAATCTTACCCTTACATCATTCCAAACCTGACATTCATCTGTGGAAATACGATAAGGAGGATCCATAAAAGCTCTTGTTGTATTTAGTTGACAATAAATCGATTTGTTTTTTCTTTTTTTAGAACTCCAAGGTACACATTCTGGACACCGAGACCTTTGAAACAACGTTTGGGCCAAAGGCACAGAGAAAGAGGCCCAATTTGTTAGTGGGAGAGTTGAAGGACTTTGCTGAGCAGGCAGAGAGCTCAGCTCAGAGCTACAGTGCTGAGAAAGACCGTGATTTGGTGACTGAGGACAGTGGAGTGCGGTGAGCAGCAAATGTTTTTTGGAAACTTTACTGAGGGTGTGCGGTTTTGTGACTAAAAATAACGATGTCAAGTTGAATACGTTTGTCAGAAACAAAAAACATTTTTATATATTATAATTAAAGCTGCGGCTATAATCATGTTAATTATGCTAGTGCTAATCCTTACCTAATGTGATAAATAAACAAAAGCCTTTTCACCTGCAGGGATGAGGTTCAGGAAGAGATCTTCAAAAAGGGCCAGTCAAAGCGGATCTGGGGGGAGCTGTATAAGGTATGACCACATGACCATTACCCATCAATGAAAGTTTAAATGACATTTGATGACATCATGCTGTCAATTGCTGTCATTTAATGACATCATGCTGTCATTTAATGACATCATGCTGTCATTTGATGACATAATTTGACATCATCATCATGCTGAACTGAATGTTCTTTGCACAGGTTGTTGACTCCTCAGATGTCATTATTCAAGTGCTGGATGCTCGAGACCCCATGGGCACACGTTCCAAGAGCATTGAGACCTACCTGAAGAAAGAGAAACCATGGAAACATCTCATCTTCGTGCTCAACAAGTGTGACCTCATTCCCACATGGGTCACGGTAGGAAACAAAAGCACAGAATCCCCTTTTTTCTGACGTGTGCATCTTAACAAACAAGCTCTGTTTAATCTAAAACCTTTAAACACACTTTGTAGGGATAGACTTCATTGAACTTTTACAGTATTACAGTGTACAGTATTTTACAGTATTTTAAACAAACAATGTTTTGATGGTGTGTGCGCGCATGTTTTAGAAACGTTGGGTTGCAGTGCTGTCTCAGGAATATCCCACTCTGGCCTTTCATGCCAGTCTAACCAACTCCTTCGGCAAGGGCTCGCTGATCCAACTCCTGCGGCAGTTTGGCAAGGTAAGATCCTCACCTTTATAGTGTACTTTTATGTCTACTACACATCATGTCTTAGAAACTGAGAATGGCAGGTTAAGATGCACGGCAGTCTTCAGCCGTTTTGAACCTCTAATGCTTTTGGGCATCAGACCTATTTCTGGAGTTCATGAAAGAGACACTGTGTGTGATTGTTTTTTTTTAAAGGGATAGTTGACTCAAAAATGAAAATTGTTTAATCGTTTACTCACCCTCATGTCATTTTAAACCTGTTTTACTTTTTGCTTTTGAGGAACACAAGACTTCTATCTGCTTTTGTGTTTCACAGAAGAAACAAGACTTATAGGTCTGCAATGAAATTTCATTTTTGGGTGAACTATCCCTTTAATAAAGCACCTCTTGTCCTAATGACATTTGTCTTAATGTCCTTGTTGATTTTTGCATCAGCTCCATTCAGACAAAAAGCAGATCAGTGTTGGCTTCATTGGTTACCCCAACGTTGGAAAGAGTTCTGTTATCAATACCCTGCGCTCCAAAAAGGTCTGCAATGTGGCACCCATTGCTGGGGAGACTAAGGTAAGACTTACAAATTTTGCCCTTCTGTAGCATAATATGGATGTAGCTAGATAAAACTGATGTAACTAAAGAAAGTGTATTTTAATGTTTTAGCCTTTTAAAATATCTCAATGTTTATGTATTTGCTGTGAAATGCATTTTTTTTTCCTGTAATTGAAGGTTAAATGGTTGAGCAAATTGAATAATGGTTTGTTTAATAATAGATCTCTCTGCAAAGAACATGGCGTTTTAGTGCCTTATTCATGGAAAATGCAGTTTATTATGTTGAAATGTTTTCGGTCTAGCGATTACTCAAATGGAACCGTTGTGCCATTAGCAACCATCCTTCCATTTCTTTCCAAGGTCTGGCAGTATATCACACTAATGAGACGAATTTTCCTGATCGACTGCCCGGGCGTCGTCTACCCCTCTGATGACAGCGAATCCGACATTGTTCTGAAGGGAGTGGTAAGATGCTCTTGACTTTTCAAATGAACGATCTCATTTGGTATTCCCGACGGTTTCATCCCGTCACTTTGCATCTGCTGAATATTTCTCCAAGGTCCAAGTGGAGAAGATCCGAAACCCGGAGGATCACATCGGAGCCGTGCTGGAGAGGGCAAAACCAGAGTACATTCAAAAGACATACCGTATCCCGTCCTGGAGCTCTGCCCAAGATTTTCTGGAAAAACTCGCCTTTCGCACCGGAAAACTGCTTAAGGTCTGGCTTGATTGTAGAGTGATCTGATAAGATGATGAGTTGATGTTTTTTTGTTGCCCCTAGAGTGTTAAATTGAGTTGAGTTTTGACAGTTTGCTTACAATGAGCTGGAAAACAATTTATTGGAAGATAGACAATTTCTCAGTTTGGTTTCGGCTTGGAATTTCACATTGTTTTTAGGAACTTTTAGGGGCCGGGACTGAATATTGGTTAGCATATTTTTACTCCAGTTCATAGCTAAATTTTCATCTCTAAATATTGAACATCTCTTTAATGGTGTTTTATGTTGTTCCTGTGTTACAGGGTGGGGAGCCAGACCTCAGTACTGTCTCTAAAATGGTTTTAAATGATTGGCAGAGGGGACGAATCCCCTTTTTTGTGAAGCCTCCTGGGGGTGAGATGGATGAAGAGGTAAATGGATATTAGTTTTGAATTAGAGGTGTCACAATATTCAGGTTTTGTCAATAACCATGATTATTGATACCGTGTTAATACTACACATGATAACACTAAATAATTGAGCACCAGTATCTGGTTGACACTCCTTTAAATTCTCTTTAAATCTTTATACTGGCAAACACTTTTCCTGTAACGCATTTAAAGTATTTTTTGTACCAAGTTGACATTTGATGTTTTCTGTCAGAGTAAAGCACAACCGCTGGAGATACCTGAGATGAAAACAGAGGAGAAAGAGTCTGAAAACAAACTAGAAGCTGAGAATGTGGAGGAGGCATCATCCAGCAAACAGGAAGCTCAGCAGCTTCTGAAAGAGAAACATAAGGAGATGCAGAAGGTCTTTAGCAACGTCAAGCAGAATTTTGGCAAAATTAACGTCGCCCCAGAGTTCAGCGAGGAGGATCTTGTGCCTGTTGAAATGCCTGATCTGTCTGGTCCTTCTGGATCAGAAGACGAGAAAGATGAGGACAGTGAAGAGGAACAAGTGGAACGGAACAATGAAGAACAGAAAGAAGAATCTTCTGAGGTTGAACCTCAATCCAGAAGCACACATGATTTGAACAAAGAGCTGGATGACAAGATTGCCAAACTAAAACAGTTTCTTGATCGTGCAAAATCTAAGCGCTTCTCCGCCTTACGGTTTGTGTGCCATCATATTCATGTCCTTTATGAGAAGGTTCTAGAAATCTCCTGAGATGTTGGTTAGTTTAGCAGATTTTGGTGTGATTTTCCACAGATTTCACTTTTAGACATTGACATTGCAGTGTTTTTTTTTGACTTTTCAGAATTCCCAAAGGTCTTTCTGAAAAGGTGTTTGCTGAAACCAAAGCAAAGCAGACCGGCGCAAACAATCCACAACAGAAAGGTAAATTAAATCCTAATCAACAATTTACATTCATACAATCCAGACTGATGCCAGATGTTCATAGATGCTAAAATCTGTCCATTCAAGATCTGCAGTTTAAGTCGTTCAAACATTTTAGTACACAGAATATTTGTTAGTTTTTTAGTTTTAAATTCATTTATAAAAAGAATGTTTGGTTTAATATTTTATTAAATTATCTATAATTGTTCCTTGCAAATTGTTACGTTAAAATGTACGCATTGAATGGTTTTCCAACCCTATTAAAATGGAAATGCACAACATACAAATAAGGTTTCTTCATGATGGTCAAAGATTAGAGGTCGACTGTTACTTAAAAAACAAATGTCACTTTTCATCTTTATTTTCAGCTGTCACACAGTTGGGCAAAAAGAGGAAAGCTTTGGAAGATGAGGAGCCTTCACAGCCTACAAAACTCACATCTAAAGAGGTATGACCTCTTTTTCTGCTATCGGTCAATCTAATTCCTCTGTTCATCCATCTCAGATAAATATCAGCTTCTTACACCACATTTATGTAATTTCTCTCTTGAACTTCCTCCCCAACAGAAAAGACGACTGGAGCGTGCCCAGAAAGTAAAGAAAGTTGGAGTTCGATATTATGACACACACAATGTCAAGAACAAGAATAAAAACAGAAAAATACCCTCAGAAGGCTCGAAAGCCAAAAGATCTAAAAGATAAATCCTGGTTAGATACCCATCAAAGTATTTGTTGGACTGTTTCTCAGTTATGTTGGTGGCTAAAGTGAAACATCTGGATTGGATCTGTGACACAATCGTTCAAATGCACTTTGATCATACTGTGACCATCCTATTAAACACGACGACAACTAATTCAGTTCAGCACTGCATTTTAAAAGCTTTTTGCATTGATTCAGCAGTACTGAAATGTGGATCTTGTACTTATGTATTCATGTCTGTTCTCTTGTTTGGAGAAAAAGAATAAATACTAAACAGGTTCTGTTGTTTTTAACAAGCATTTTATTCATTTAAATTGAACAACAACTGAGATAAAATGGCAATTGACATGTTTTAGTGTGCAGTAATAAATAAATTTTAAGAATTTAAGATTTGTTTTTCAGGGTAATTATACCTTCCAGCTGCGCCTAATAAAAAGAAATAAAAAGAAGAATGTTTAGTTGGAAATGACATCATTTGTCACAATGTAATGATGTCATTCTCTGCCAGCTGTTTTACCTTGAGTTGCTGATTGGCTCGTTTCAGGAATTGGACCTCTTCTACATGCTTCTTTTCCTCAATTTCCCGTCGCTCCGCTTCCCGTCTCTCAATGGCCTCACATTTAGCCCTCTGCTCGTTCACCAGCCTCTCCAAATCTCGCTTCTCATTCTCCAGCTCCAAAATCTACCAATCCAATAAAATGCTGATTTAGTGTTGGCTTGTGGAGTCTTTTAATGACACTAACAAAACACTTAAAACACACAGAAGTTGGGCCACATTTGTTTCATTTATTTATTTGGGAGATGCTTTTATCCGAAGCGCACACATTTGATCAGTACTTGTGTTCTCTGGGATTCGAACCCGCAACCTTTCCGTTGCTAATGCAGTTAAAGGTTCATCCAATCATTGCATTCGGACCAAATGCAATAATTGGATGAACATTTTATGGCCCTTCCACAGAAGATATATAAATATGTTTATATGAAGAGTGCAAACACCATAACAAAAAGGTTTCTGGAAAAGGTTGTCTTTAAATACAGGTGGTCGTACCTTATTCTCCATGTCCAGCTTTCCCTGCTCGCCCTGGAGCGCTTTCCTCATGCCAAAGGCCACGCTGCTCTCGTACAGGGTTTGATAGGCAGCGATGGTCATGCGGATCTCGTCTCGCACCTGCAGCAGCAGGAGGCCCCGCTCGGCGCAGTTAATCGTGACCTGCCGGATCAACTCATCTGCGAGTGAAGATGATCAATTTCAACAGCTGTTTATATATAACCTTGAAGTTTGCATGTGCATTCATACCAAAGCACTGAGAGTACAGCTCCCTGCGGACCGGACAAATGCCCGTCTCTCTGGCCTGACGCTGCTGTAGTTTTTTATACAGCTCTTCCCGTAGATTAATCACGTCCGTTCGCGTACACGGGGCGCTGGACACCGGCTGCACCCACAGCTGGTTGTTCTCCGTCCATTCCCTGCAGAACCGTGTGCAAACGTTATATTAGACGAATAATGATTTACCGATAGTCAAATGCCTGTAAAACAGCTGTCCAATACCTAGGTGGTAAAATAGCATTTAGGATCTCCTCGGTTTGCTGCTGGCCGGCATCGGACGGGGGGCTCCTCGGTTTTGGTGGAGGTGGGACTGGAGCATTTATTGATGTCGGCTGAACACTCACTTTTAAAGGGCGACTCTTGAGTACAAATGAGAGCAAAAAATGAAAATGTATTGGTTAGGTTTTATATTATACACGACCTTTATTGTACCACAGAGATTCATTGCAAACAGAAGGAAATGTGCTTTATTTTACTGGAAATTGTGAAGCACTGACTGCACTTACCTTTGGGGATTTTCTCTCGGTGTTTTTGCTCACTAATACCGGACAGTCATACTTCAACAAGGAGTCGGAGGGAGGAATCATGCTTAACTTGTGAAATGTTACAGAGTTGTTTTAGGTGAAGTTTAGGTAAGTTTTAGGTTGCGGTGAAACGCGTAGCAAAGCGTCGCTGCTTAGTTTCGGTTTATTGTTTGCGGTTGCTACGACAACCTGATTTGACTAATCCGACTGAATACTTTTAGTTAACAGACTTCAACTCGTCAAAATCATAATGAGGACGTACATGTTGGCTATTTACATGTTTTATGTACTTTATATACAGCGTTTCTAAATGTAGAGATAATATAAAATGAAATGGTTCATGAATAAATGCTTAATGAAATGCTTACTTTATTTTATTTCATTAGATATTTTACGACATTTTATTTCTGTTTTTACTTTTCTAGGGTTGCTTTTATACGAAATATAATGTAGCAATTCAAACTGCAGTGGTCACATCACACCACCAGGTGGCACTGTACGGGTCATTGCTTTTATACAGTACATGATCATATCCACAAAAATGCCTTGATATACTGTATATAATATTAAACCCACACATTTTAAAATGGCGATTTCAATATCCTTTTTAATAATCAAGGTTGTCAAATTGTATAGCTATAACTACATTTAGTTAAGGGCATTAGCTTGACCAGAGCATATTTTCAAAAGTCTGGTTTAGCCTTGACATTAAATTACATTACACTACAATACAGACATATTCATTTTCAACAAGTTACAGAAATCAAATGGTACTGCAGAGAATGTAATGTGAAACCAAAAGACAACTGAACCAAATATGTATTATACATTTGCAAATGGGAAACCAGAATACTTGTAAATGCGGTTTGAATGTGTTTTCATGCTCTTTGCTGCTGGGCTAATCTCATAAGGCATAAAGAAGAACATTTGACAAAAATATTGCTGTTGAAAAACTGGGAAGAAGATGAAAGTCACAAAGTAACCTTAGGAAAGTGTAGTGAAATATATGCAGAAGAAACAGGGGTAAGTGTTAACATGAGCCCAACAGATTGTGGCCAACGGGATCGTTTTCATGCAACAGTTTTTGTTATAATTAGGAAGTTTACTGGAGTTTTATACACGTTTCAGTGAAAGTGTCATTACCCATTATTGGCCTCTACTTTGTAACATAATTATATTAATTTGATATGTGGTAACAATAATTTCCACTAACATTGCAAAAAAAGTGTTTTAACAAATGTGAGTATGTAGAATATAATAATGTGTACAGTTTTACATCATTACATCAAGAGCAGCCTATGGCTCATATTAAATACAGTAATGTGTATTTTTCATCATTACAAAAGAAGAAACTAAATTTCTTTCTTACACTAAAGCATTATACTTCAGTGTAAAATTCAACCAATGCATACTGACTGAGTTTGTATCTAAGCAGACAAAAAACGGGAAAAACACGTGTGCAGCCAGATGCCACCGACTTGTGCCGGTCTCGATTACAATTACGCTTGAAAAGTAAAGAATTGCAATGAATTACAGTGTGTATATTGCCATCTACATGAAAATGCACAAGCTTTCGACAAATTGAGCGTTTGGAGTTGGGATCAGAGAAGCATGTAACAAAATGTTCTTGTTTTATCTGCTACAATTGGAAACACGACGGTACTGTCCGCGTGCACCCGAGGGGGGTTTAGTCTCCAGCCGGGGGTCGTAATCGGGCACAACAGATTTGTTGACTACACAGCCAACAAAGCATTTTTATTTACTAAAACTGTCCTAATACTTATGAAGGGCGCTGTATATCACATATTGTATATCACAATATCAAGGCGGCGCCCCGCCCTCGCCCATCCGCGACCAATCAGCTGTCAGTTCGAGGCGTCGCGCTAGCGGAGATTCAGAAGCTCCATATTTAGCTCGAGCGAGGTTCTCCGACTGTCAAGGAAAACCATAGTTTAACTTTAACATGTCCTATTGCTACTAGTTAAGTGCGGAGAAACCAAGCGGGTTGTGAAAGTCACCAGCCTCAAGAACGGATCCGATTGGCGCTCTGCGACTTTAAGACGAGAGAAGACGACGTTTTATGGGATTTTTTTCCTGTCAGATGGTAATCTAGCTTAGCTGACTAGCCTGGCCACTAGCGGTAGCGGGTTAGCTGTGTGTCGAGTGGAGGCGGCACAAGTGGACTTTCAGACGTTATAACGATATAACACCTCAACACACCACCGTGGTTTTTCCACAGACACGGTTGTGAAGTCGTCTCCGTCACAGAAACGACGATCCGGGACTGTTTTCTGGAGGCTGAAGGGAACTTCTCGCTTTAGCTGGCTGGCTAGCTGGCCGTCACGTCAGTCAGTCTGTCAAACCAACCTGAAATCCGGACCGGACAGTGATCCATACCACGGGAGGAAGGGACACCGAACCTCGCCCTGAGGTCTGAAGGGCCTCCTTTGATCTCCAAGCTTTTGAGAAGGTGGTTTCGGGCGGAATTTGAACCAACAGCCCGGGAGTAACCCAGTGGTTCGGTTGTCAGAACCGGTTCGGGCGGCCGTGAGGAGTACTTCTGCCCGGGGTCCGTCAGAGTTTCTGAACTTCGTGTACTGTGAGCCGGGGACGGAACCGGACAGAGACCTCATGAATGGAAATCGGAACTACAGGTGTGAATGTTTTTTAAATTCTCAGGCTTATCTGTCAGTTTGCAATGCAGTTTCAGGGCTTTTAAATAAATATTTAAGTTTCTCTTGTCAAGTGGTCTTGTAGTTAAGACCACCAAACTGAGTTCATTGTGCTGTGTATGTTGATTCCCACCTCCTGAAGTCCACAGCATCGTTATAGTTGTACAGGTGTCTGTGCTATTTTGACAGCTGTAGCTATATTTACTAACCGCATTGCAAGAATTAACAAACCGTATGCAAATGACAGTTTCTAGTGTATGTATGTAGTTCACTTCAAGATCATACAGCTGTATTTGCAAAGTAACACGATCAGAGTTTGACAGCCAGGAAACCCTGAGAAAGTAATACGAACTTGTATAGCGAATGTACATTTTTCATCATTTTTCAACATTTTTCAACAATGAGTTACGTTATGCTTTTAAAACTAAGTCACAAACAATGTTTAATCTTGATCTTTAGATTATATTTGTCCAAATTATTTTAAAAAATGGTTTTCGATGTGAATGATTCTGGAAGATTTATGGAAGAGACTTTAAAGATAATGGAAATTTATGGTTGTGAAATTCCAAAAGTGGGAGAACCCTGTTGAGCAGTCGTTTGTTAAGATAATGTTCACACGTTTTTAAGTGTTTAATGTGTTTGAGATCTTTTTGAGGCCACTTGTATCTCTCTAGTGTGTCCTGTGATCCATAAAGAGTTTATTGACTTGTTAAATTACATTTTGAACTCAACATCTTCTCTAATGCATAATAGTGAGTTCTTGTTTAGTTCTTGATAAATATTTTGTTGTAGGGCGCTTCGGATCAGAGCTATTATCTCATTGTTTCTCATCATGGGAATTTTAAAGACCATGACTCAATTGGTTTTCAAGTTATGAGTCATTCTGATTTAAAGAGGCAGTACTTAGGAAAAGGTTGGGGCGTTAGTTGGTTTTTAAGGTAGTACATTCAGACAGTGGGTGAAAACCGGGTCAGGATTCTGTCAGGGCAGAGGTTAATTGTCATACTGACCTTAAGGGGCAGCCAACACCATCTTGTCCTGTCCCTAAATCTATTTCCTTTAAGTCTTTGCTCTTTCACCCCTGTAACTGTTTGAATGTTTTTCTGTGTTTACTAAGTGGTTATAAGATATGTCTGATGTCAACATGGCTTTGGGGGTTGCAATTTACCTCATACTTACCTCTGGAATACCCCATCTAAAGGGGGTTTGTGAAGAAAGTTTGTCTTAAGATCATTAAAATTTCCCTTCAGAAACGATATGTATATTGATTCTATATTAATGCTGTGCTGATGTTGGGAAGTCAGGCTTTTTCAAGAATTTATAAAGCTTCTAGTGATCAACTACTATGTGTTTTACTAAGGTCACAGATAATAATAAAATAATGGCACATATATGCAGAAATAGTTTTTGTTTGGAGGATATTTGTTTTATCTACGTTTGTTTGTTAATCAGCAATTCAAGCAGTGTTATCTGGGAATGCTGATAACCTCAAATTGGCCAATATCAGCCAGTTATTTGGCCTGGCAAATAACAGTTTATCACAAGACTAAGTTCTGGCCAGTTCTTCATATGATGTGCTTCAGTTTTTTTCAGTGTTTTACTAGTGACTTGATTTATTTGTTTTGCTCTCAGGGAAATTTTCACTATTGTGCCCAAGTAGATTCAAAACGTTTATAATAAAATGTTTAGAACTGAATTGCTAGCTTTATATTTTTTTAACCTGTGGGCTGTCATTAGTTTGATGCTAAATCTGGCCTCGTTAGAGCTGGTTAATAATGCCAGATGTTTCCTGTCGCTAGAGCAAGAAAGGCCACTACAGAGGGGAAAAGCCCCCGTTGTTTCCCTTTGAGATGTCACTACAGGTGGGTAGCTGTCAGTCAAAATTAAGTCATTTTCCCACACAGGTTGCATAAACTGTTTTTGAAACCTTTCAGAAACGTAAGGCAACAATTTTCTATTAATATCACTTTCAGTTGTTTACAATTTACTTTGTTGGGCAGCAGTGTGCTGTAAGACTTTTGATGGCAGTTCTTTGGTTGATGGTACTGCTGGATCAGGGAGGAGTCACATCCCTCACCCATGCTTCATCTCTTTCCATGAGGTTTCATCAGTAGCCTCTCTGCCCCCTCCTATTCACCATAACCAGATGACATACTATGGGTGGTTTCCATGGAGAGTGCAGTTTGCTCTAAAACTAGCATTGTGGAAGGGGTGTCACTGCTTTTCATGCATAATGAAAGTTTGTAGGGGACCGTCGTGGTGGTAAAATTCTAGCCTGTCTAGTCTGGGACATCAAATGCTGTCTGACTGATATCATTTGTTTTCTCTCTCTGTAAAGTGTCTATGTCTGCCTATTTTGTGATTAAATCTTACGTTTGTGGTCGATGATTAAAACGGCAAATCATTTTCAACAATACTTTTTTATTCAGAACCAGGCAAAGTAACCAAGTACATTTAATTAAATATAAATATATAAAATTAGAATATTAAGTATGTTGCCCAGCCCTGTTCACCACATGTTCAGCTAGTCACCATGACCCATCATAGCTCAAGAACGTGATGCTTTTTAATCCAAATCTTAGGCAAAGCCAACTGGATAGGCTGTTTGTTAGTGTGCAAGCCATAAATTAAGTAGAACAAGGTGGCCAAGGCAGAATTTTAGGGCCCTCCGGAGTGGATTGTCAGCCTGGTGAATGTTTTCATGGCCATTTCATATGGGGGCTTTGTAATGAGGCCCTGTAGATGTCTCTGTAGATGAGGCCCTCTAAGGCTGCTATGGCCTTTTTCTTTGAAGGTTACTTGGGGGATGGCGAAAGGGGCTCTGTGAGGGAATTAAGACAAGACAGGAAAGGAACCCAGGAGCAGATGTATAGGCATATGAGATTTGGGTTTTTAATCTCAGTTTGGCGACAGAGATCTTCGTAATCAACTAGTTATGATGATATTTTAGTTTTTTGTGTGTAATTAAAAAGTAAACGTGTGTCTAATTATTTTCCTGTTGCTCTCTGTTTGTGCTGCTAGCATGTCGTGTTTGCCACAAGTGTGTCATTCACTTGAGATGGAATGTTAACTTAGAATGGCTCCTATTCATCTGGCTTACTGCTGGTTTGGTCAGAGTTCAGGCTGTTTTCCCCTGACCGTGTGCATTGCCAAATACTGGCCACCCTCTAAACCTGCTTTAATAAATTGGTGCATATAGATTAAAATGGGTCAATATGATTGTTACAACATTGTTTCGGTTCTTAGTTTTGTTTTGTTCTGATTGATCGTTTCTGTAGCTCAATTGGTAGAGCATTGCGTTAGCAACTCAAAGGTCTTTGGTTCGATTCCCAAGAAACACTGCTGATATAATGTATTCCTTGAAAGTCGCTTTGAGTAAAAGCATGTGCCAAATGCATAAATATAAACGTAGTGTTGATTAAAAGCAACGCAGTTTAACATTGGGATGTCAAAAAGTTGACAAATATTGTCAAAAGATTAAAAAGTAGATATATTTCTCCCAGCCATGCAATATATTAACGCAATTGCAACTCGGTACCGTGTGTGTATTGTGATATTTTCTGATGGCACAACTTTCCCCTGGAGAGCACTGAGTGCTGTGTGGTTGCTGTAACATCAGTTACTGTGTCAGTCAGTTTGCCAGCTGTACACATGCGAAGTCACACACACTTCAGCTTCCCATCACGGTTCTGTCACTCTGCGTCTGAACCCAGCACTGTGACTGATGCCATTGTGTCCTGTCGGCTGAGCACTCGCTCTGTTCCCACAGCCTTTCCTCTGTGGATTAGACTCACAACTGCTGTATTGTGTGTATTGTGTGTGTGTGTGTGTGTTTGCTGTAGTTAGCTAGGCAGAGGTAGACAGCCCGGAATACAGTCATGCATTTATCTGTGAATATCTAGAAAAAGACCAGATTGCTGGTTAGCAGTTAGTTGGTTGTTAAGTTTTTCTCAGGCTGGGTTTAAACTACACTATAGTACTGTTCTAGTTCTGCACTCTAGTGGTTTTTAAGGTCGGTGTCGTAAATACATGCTACTTTGCAATTTAGGGTGCACTGTTAAGAAAGTTTGAGGCTTTTATTGATTACCAAAATTTCAGCTCGCTCTGCAAATATGATACAAGTATGATTTAAATCCTGTCTTTTAAAAATATTAGCAACATGGACAACATTGAATATATGAAGGACAAATATGAACAGACATCTCTTAGATCTCTCAGAATTTCAAATAAACATCACGGTTTCAGCATCACACGCATGCACAAAAACGAGAGAGATACATCTAACGCTAACGTTTGTATTTTTGAGCAACCTACGCAGCAACAATGTTAGTTCTAATGGATATTTTGAAATGTAAAAAAAAATCCCTTTTTTCTTTTTTTATTTGTCTGTTGCTAAAGTCTAGTCGTGATCTCGCAGCTGATTGGTTGTTGGTAAGCGTTCTGAGATGACGTGTGGCATCGGCTCTTCCTGTGCAGACAACCACAAACATGACGCGATACAGCGTCACCCGCTTCCAGCGTGGACGTGGTGTTACCGTGCAAACACCCAGTCACTGCTGTTGCTATAGGAACTTTAGCCTCAGTGTGAACGAGTTCTCGCAATAATGATTCAGCAGGGCATCTCAGCTCAATGGTGAATCACTGTTAATCATTCCTGTCCTTAGGGAAACCAGAAAATGCTGTATTACATTTCATGTTTTGTTTTTATCCTCCTAAATTACAGAATACGTCCCATTCTGATGTAATCTCTGTTCATGTCTGACTCCAGTAACAGTCACTTCTGTTCATGGCTCTTATTAGGATGCAATGGTTAGATATCTCTCTTGTTCTCTCATGTCTTATGCACCTTTTTCATCTGTTGGCGTATTTTTGTGTCTGATTTGTGGAAAAACTGACGAATGAGAGGCGTCAGGCTCTTTAAAAATTTAAACCAATATTTCACAGATTACAGTCCTAGTGTCACTTATTAGTAATGCTAATATACATGAGAACAATAACATTTGCAATATCACCATATATTCTATATGTTTTTTATATTTTTCCTGTTTTCTTCATTCTTCTGTATGTTAAAGTGCTTTAAAACAATGCAACATTGTGAAAAAGCACAATATAAATAAAATTGACTTGAATGTAGCATCCTGAAATCAGACAGTCTGTGTATTTGTTTTCCCAAGTATTTTAATGACAGGATGTTGAAATTATGAAGTAATTTCCGATGAAGTTGTGTGTTTAGTACACGATGATCTGAGTTATTACAGTCTGTTTATGTGACTGTTGAGTGTTACAGCTGATTCTCAGCACAACTAAAATTTGATCTTTAGCAGCCTGTCAAATTACTAGAAATTAGAAAGGATGCACACAATTAAGAAAGATGTTTTTCCTCTTCTGGCATTAAAGGTAAGGTAGGCATTTCTGAGAGGCTAGCAATTTCAAGTTAGCTTTAATAGCATACAAGCCCTTCAGAGCACTTTCCAAAGCCACGCCTCCTACGTGAACTTCATACGTGCCTGTCAAACTATCATTGCATTCCAGAGAAGACATATATTATGTGTGTGTGTATGTGTGTGTGTGTTTATACATTTAGACCATTTTCCTAGTGATTGCTATCAGGATGTAAAAAGAATTTCAACCAGCATAACAAAAAATGTGTCTGGACAAAACGCATACCATGACTTTAAGCATTTCTTTACATTTAAGCTCTTTTCTTTAGTTTTGCTGTCATTAAATCATAAATAACACACACACACACACACATATATGAGAACATGAATGACGATTTCTTACGCCAGTGCTATTCCAATCTGTTCAAACTTCATTCCTGTTTTCTCTCCTTTATCTGAATGGCCTTGGTGCTCAGCTGCGTCTCCCTGTCAGAGGAGCTGATGCTGTGTGTGGGTTTGAATATGTGATTTACGAGGACACGTGTATAATGACTTCTATATAACACGTATGACCATGTAAACATGGTTTATGCGGACACTTCCTATGTCCTTATAAACCAAATCATTTAAAAAACATAATAATTGGTGATTTTTTTGTTAATCACAAAATGACAAATGTTTTATATAAAAAAATTTTATAAAAACCATTACGTCTGTGAAGAAGTTTCATAAACCACATATGCCAATGAGTGTGTTTGTGTGAGTGAGTGTTTGTGTGAGTGAGTGAGTGAGTGAGTGTGTATGTGAGAGTGTGTGTGTGTATGTGAGAGTGTGTGTGTGTATGGGAGAGTGTGTGTGTGTATGGGAGAGTGTGTGTGTGTATGGGAGAGTGTGTGTGTGTATGGGAGAGTGTGTGTGTGAGTGTGTGAGAGTGAGTGTGTGAGAGTGAGAGTGTTTGTGTGTGATTGAGTGAAGGAGAGTTGTGTACATGTGCTTTCGTGTGGGCAGCGATGGGGAAATAAGCTCTGCCCTGAGACTAGAGTCAAGGAAGTGTGTGGTCAAATGACTCATGTGTGGAGTACAGTGTGTGGTTGTGTGTGCGGAGGATAAAAGGCATCATCCTCCACGTTCACCTCCTCCAAACTCACAACCTTCACGTCACTCCCGCAAGCTCGCTTCTGAATGCAAATGTCACGCGTATATGCGGTAAGATCCAGCCGTTATCAGTTATCAGATTTCCATGACAAAGGTTTGAACTAGTTCTACGTCGTCTGGAGTTTCAGACCTCCCCGTTTGTCTGGAGGCTGGTGAAAGGCTGAGGTCCTGTCTGTGTGACATGTGTCTGCTGTAAGAGGCAACCGGGTGAAAAAAAGAGCCCAGTTAACTTTACATTGCAAGATCGTTTCACTAACATTTACAATAAGTGTTAAACACATTATTTTGAATGTTGTCATTGTTGCTTGGTAATAAGAGCGTTATTCAACATTGTAACATTTTTTAAATGTTCCAGTAACAACTTAAGAATAATATTTTTGTATTATATGTATATGTGTGAAGTTTTATGTTAAAACATTAGAATAATGTTACTGTAAGAACGTTTTATAACTTTATAACTTTTGAAGAAAGTTTTCTGTTAGCCGAGAGGTCAGATTGCTGACAAAACAGCTTTGACATGCAACAGTTTTCACCCACTCCCCCCTACAATTTTTTTTCTACAGATGTTTAAAAACATTTAAACTAAACCAAACCAACCAGCTGACTTGAGATGAATCACATTACAGCATTTGACTTAGTAAGCAAAAAAGTAATTGAAAACTGGAAAATGAGCCAGTAGCCTTGCAAATAACAATCGAATCAGAAATGACTGAAAACAAGTTTATGAAATACATCATCTTAAAGTTTATTGCAGAATATTCCCAGAATTGTTTGTGAATGTAGGAAGACTGGTTCGGTTTCATTATTTGCAATTCTTTACGGAAGTTTGTGGATACTACTTCTGTAGTTTCTGTTTCCATAGTAACAATGACTTGGTGGGTCCACTTTTAGGGTTTTGGGTACTGTAGTTCTTCAATGACATCTAAACATTAAAATACTAAGTAAAAACCTTTTGATGAATCTCTATGAGTTTAGGGCAGATCTGTTTTCAAAGGGTCAGATGTTATCACCAAAAATCAGTTACTCTACAGAGAAAATAAATGTGATTCTAACATTCGTAACCCAGCTGTTGAACTCCAGCTGTTGGTTCAGTCCAGCCCTGGCCAGGTTTTGTGAGTGATATCTTGTTTTTGTGTTGTTTTTTTTTCCTTTTTAAAATGACTGTACTATTTAGACAGAATAGCCTCTTCAGCAAAGGATATGAGTCAAACATGGATGAGTCACTCTCAGCCTGACAGATCTCACAGGACTTCTGGTGGGTAAAACTGGGCTGAACTTTTATGTCCCAGTGGTTGTACCAGAAGTGCCAACTAATGATGGTTTCTAATCAAACCTTTGACCATGACCGAAGGTGAGAGATGTTTTGGAAATTGAAGCATGGAGTGACCAGTAGTAACTCCGGCACTTGTGTGGTCCGCATGGTTCAGTTCAATAGATCTTCATGTTCGTGGACTGAAGTGACTCATGGAAAGGAACCACATGTCTGAGGGCGGCAACATTTGCTACTTTGAGCTTCATTGTTACCTTTTGTTATTTATTTATTTTAATTGTTGTTTCTCCCCTTCCTCCTCCACAAAAGCTTAGAAGTAAAAGTTCTACGCAGAAGAGAAAAAAACTGTATTTCATTGTCATGGAGTTATTATCTGCCATCACTGTCATACTCAATCATGTTCTTAGCATAAAAGTTTCAGCATGTCTCTCAGCAGCTTCTGTCTGTTGAGAGCAAAAGTTTCACCTGTGCCACTAGTTTTCAAACACTCAGTCTTACATCTGTCTTACGTTTTTTATAACAGCCAACTTTCCGCTGACATTTGACAATTCATGTTACTACAAAACATGGCCACAAACAAACATAGCATATTGTGGTCTTTGTTTACTGGGTATTCTCCTTTAAGAACTTGAATAAAAAATTTAATTGATAACAGGTCATTGTCATTGTTGGCCAGCTTTGATGTGTCGCTAAGAATTTATTCGAAGTTTTTTGAATATACAGTGGATAAAATGAATAGCAAATGTTATGCATGATGTATTATATAAAATTTATTTTATTTTAGAAGAATATGGAAAATAAACTGAGAAAAAAGTTGCTCTCCAAAGCAACAAAAATAGAACTAAGGCTTCTGATTACATGTTGCACATGAAGTTTTGACAGGTTGTTTATTATATAATGAGAGTGATCTAGTTTTGGCCAGGGACTGGTTTCTGAATTGAGAACTGCAGGTTTCAGGGTCATTTTATTGCAATTTTGGTTTATTTCTACCCAGAGCTGCCTATCCTTCAGTGGAAACTTCCAGATGAGGTCCAGATTGGGCACTAGCATACTGTTGGTGAAAGTAACACTTTGTCTCTCTCTGTTCCTCTGATTTTAGGAGCCGTTGGGGCCCAGCCCCTGTTCTCCGTGCCTCGGAGGCCTGGCTATGGCACCATGGGGAAGCCCATCAAGCTGCTGGCCAACTGCTTCCAGGTGGAGATCCCCAAGATGGACGTCTACCTCTACGAGGTGGACATCAAGCCTGAGAAGTGTCCACGGCGTGTGAACAGGTAGGATGTGCAGGAGAACAGCTTGAAGCTTATGACTGACTCCTGTTGAGTTCTTCTGATGAGAGTTATCTCCACAGGGAGGTGGTGGATTCTATGGTGCAGCACTTTAAGGTCACCATATTTGGGGATCGACGACCGGTTTATGATGGAAAGAAAAGTCTCTACACAGCCAACCCACTGCCCGTGGCTCCTGGAGGGGTACGAGACACACACTTGCTCTTTTCCAAAACTTAATGACACTCAAAATTCGCACATACCATTTGTACTATAAGAAGAAAATTCTCCAAACTGTTCATCACTGTTCATCTAAACATTTACTGGGCTGTAAGTAAGGAATTTGCTTTATTCTGTTGATTACTTTTTAAAAGTACTTATTTTATTAATGTTGAAGCGTCATCTAAGCATTTCTCAAAACAGTGTCATGTGGCCTTTATCTCCTCTTCTTCAGTTTGTTGTTGCACTGCATCAGTCCCTGTTATCTGTCTTCAGGTGGACCTGGATGTCACACTACCAGGTGAGGGAGGCAAAGACCGACCCTTTAAAGTCACTATTAAGTTTGTATCCCTGGTGAGCTGGCACCTGTTGCACGAGGTTCTGACGGGTCGCAGTATGCCTGAACCCCTGGAGCTAGACAAGCCAATCAGCACCAACCCTGTTCACGCCGTGGACGTGGTTCTCCGTCACCTTCCCTCTATGAAGTGAGTGCTTATATCTCCAGATGTCTCACACGTAGACAACCTTTAACTGCTTGCTTGTAACTTTATAGAAATCCTGAAGAACTTGATTCGTTTCTTCAAGTGAGTTTGATCAGGGTTGGGGATAAACTCTGCAGGAACATAGACTTCTGAGAACCTCTGGTCTGGACTTGGTCCAAGCTTGGTCTTCTAGACTAAGAAAACTTATAGGCTAATTAAAAGCTTTAAAAATAATTGATGCTGCTTGATTTTATAATGCAAGCAAAATTGAAGCAAAAATATTGTGAATATTTAATCACAATATAAATATTTAATATTGATGTAGAATCATTGATAACTGATCATTGCCTGATCATTTCTGTGATGTTTCTCTCAGGTACACACCGGTGGGCCGATCATTCTTTTCTGCCCCGGAGGGCTATGACCATCCTCTGGGTGGAGGCAGAGAGGTGTGGTTTGGTTTCCACCAGTCTGTCCGACCAGCCATGTGGAAGATGATGCTCAACATTGATGGTATGGTTCTACTCTTGAGGTTTTTTAATATCAGGGCTGGCATGTAAAAACCAGACTAAGTATGGAATTGAGTATGGAATTGAGTATGTGTATGTTCTGTATGTTCTGGTGTGGAATTGAGTTGTGACCAAAAATGTTACATTTTACTTCAGTTTGGGTCCAGATTAAATTTCTGTACACTGTCAACCAACTTCATGAGGTGCATCCAAAGATGCTTTTCGAAGAGATAGTTCACCCATTAATGAAGATTTTCCATCATTTACTCTTATGTCATTCCAACACCTATTTGGCTTTTTGTCTTCTGTGTAACACAAAAGTGAACAATTTCAGTGGTTTTGTGTCTGTACGATGGAAGTCATAGGGTGCCACTGTTGTTTGGTTACCAACATATTTGGTTACCAACAAACTTCAAATATAATTAATATAATGTTTTGTGTTCATACAGACTTGGAATAACATGAGGGTGAGTAAATGATGGAAGAATTTTCATTTTCAGGTGACCTATCACTTTAAACAGTATTGAGGGTTCTGTTTATAATTAATAATCTGGAGTTTATTAATTAAAATGAAAATAAATGTAGTTATTTAAATAAATTAATATGTAGCTGCAGTTTATGTTTGTCTACCAAATTGATTTCACCGTCTTTGAGTTGAAGACTTCAGAGTATTTGAACAGGTCACATGGTTGCCATGGTGATGAAGAGCAGCCACTCACGGTGTTTGTTTGTTTGGGGGGGTGGGGGGCGTATCTTTTTTGTTTTCAGAGTTCACTCTTTCTGTGTCCCTCTGTCTGCATGATTTTCCCGCTCTTTCGAACTCCCACAAGTCAATTGGTTGTATCATCCACTCCTCCCCGTCTCCAGTAAACAGCAGGGAAAAGTCTAACTGTCTGAAGTAGTCTTTTCTTTCACTTGCTCATTGTAAACAGCACAATGGAGTGAATGGGCTCTAAAAAGAGCGGCAACACATGAGAATTAGCTTCCCAGCTAACAGGGAACGTTCTCAGAACATTAGCTAATCTTCTCTAGAAGGTATCAAGAATGTTCTTGCAGTAATGTTACTACATTAGTTCTATGTTTTTTAACATTATATATCATATATATCTAAAACATTATTTTTAAGTTGGTGGAAGAACATTTTTAAGTAAAAGAATTAAAAAATTCAACATCTAAAAACTAGACGTTTTAAATGTTCCTAGAACTTTAAACATAACATTTTCAACATCTTGGTTACTTATTGGAAACGTTACTGAAATGTTCTTACAACCTAAAATTGTTAGCTATGTTTGGGTTATATTATAGGTCTTATAGACTTCATTAATGTGTAAATGTAGTTAATTTAGTCATACTATCTGTCTTTGGTAATTTTGCAGAAGTTTGTGTGGTATTTTGCTCCACTTTAATGTAACTCTACAGGATTGTTGTCTGCCGGGCAGAACGTGTGATCTCAGAAATGTTGTCATACCTCTCTCCTCAACAAGTCACACAATGTGAAGTATCAGGTTTAATACATGCTGTGAAGGGGTTTGTTGAAACATGAGGAAAAGTAATAAAGATGCTTCACTAATAACTGGTCTTCTCTGTCGTTCTGAAAGACACATTATGTTTTCATAGCACAGTGAACTGTTCTGACTGCAGATGAAGGAAAATTGAACTCATCAGTGCTCATTATAAACAGTTTTGATCTTCTCTCCTGTCCTTCAGTTTCAGCCACAGCTTTCTACAAAGCCCAGCCAGTCATTCAGTTCATGTGTGAGGTTCTGGACATCCACAATATAGACGAGCAGCCCCGTCCCCTCACTGACTCCCACAGAGTCAAATTCACCAAAGAAATCAAAGGTACCAGTGTGGGACTCTGAGTATGTGTTTATGTCTTTGTGTGTGTGTGTGTCTTTGTGTGTGTGTGTGTGTGGGTGTACAAGTTTGGCTATACTTGTGTGTATGTTATTGTGTGAGAGAGAGTGTGTATGTGCATGTCTCTGGGTGTGAGAGAGTGTGAGTGTTTCTGTGTTTGCGTGTGTCTGTATGTGTGTACAGATTTGGCTATACTTGTTTTTGTGTGTGTGTTATTGTGTGAGAGAAAATGCGTATGTGCATGTTTCTCTGTGTGTGTGTCTGTGTAAAAGAGAGAGTGCGTTTCTGTGTGAGTGTGTAAGAGAGAGAGTGTGTGTGTGTGGGTGTGTGTGTGGTTCTGGCTCTCTGATTGGCTGGTTTGTGTGCAGGTCTGAAGGTGGAGGTGACACACTGTGGAACCATGCGGAGGAAGTACCGGGTGTGTAATGTGACCCGCCGCCCTGCCAGCCACCAAACGTGAGTCAAACGGTCGAGGGAAGTGATGCGTGATGATTTTTGAGTTATTAGTCAAAGAGGGAAACATCACATTGATTTAAGAATGTTGAAGAGAACAAGAATGATTTAAGAATATTTGATTAAAAGCTGATTTTTTTATGCTTTCCATACATAGGCCAATTTTTTTGCCTCTTTAGACTCAAGGAAGCAGTTTACACTCTAGTGCCCTCTAGTGGATTGTTTGATTGTTACTCTTCATTCTGTGCAGGTTTCCCCTGCAGCTGGAAAACGGTCAAACTGTGGAACGAACAGTAGCTCAGTATTTCAGAGAGAAGTACAACTTGCAGCTCAAATACCCCCACCTGCCCTGCCTACAGGTGGGCCAGGAGCAGAAACACACCTACCTGCCTCTGGAGGTGAGTCCACCGTCCACACTTCTCCAGTGGTCGTCTGTGAGATTCTGGCCTTTTACAGTGTTACTGTTCTCGTAGGTGTGTAATATTGTAGCAGGGCAACGGTGTATCAAGAAACTGACAGATAATCAAACATCCACCATGATCAAAGCCACGGCACGCTCAGCTCCTGACAGACAGGAGGAGATCAGCAGACTGGTGAGTGTCTTCTGTTGTTACTCTTATTTAAATTAATAATAAAACACTTTTAATAAGTTCTGCCTCACTCTGACCTGTTTGAGGTATAACCCACTTTGACTTTTGTCTCTTTGGCGTCATCTCTGTTACATAATATTGTGTTACTTTACGTACATTTCTCTATGTATATTGAAGTCAAATAAAGACAGACATTTCCCAGGAAATCCAACCAGACAACTCACATTATAAATAATTATTATAAACTTACCTTTGCGAATTGGGGTAAGGTAGGGAGATTGTTTAGAACTGTGATCTGTTATGTACTTGCTTTGTACTTAAGTGTTTTTTGTTTATTTTTAACCAAACAGTTACATATTTGAATGCTTTTATTTCTAATAATAATCAGAATAGACTATTGTTTCACCAAATAGTGTAGTTCATTAGCCAGCAGGCTTTTTATAGTCACCAAGCAAAATGAATGCAGGTGTGCATTTATTGCAGTTTTACAATTCGATCATGGCTCATCCAATCAGAATTCAGATTCAGAACTCTCAGTGCCAATATTAGATCATGGCTCATCCAATCATAATTCAGATTCAGTACTCTTAGTTTTAATATTAGACTTTACACTGCATAATACAATTCAAATTTTTTTGCACACAACCGAGTCTCATAAGCATCGGCTGTCTGTCTATAGAATTAAAAACTCTTGCCGTCCTGCTGCCGTGTGGTCAATCTGAATGGATTTGATGTCTGGGTTAATGGAGGTTAGCGAACCAGAGCGTTAACTTCACTGTCAGCTGATTAGCTTCAGTAGAGAACCCGGTGAACTCTTTACTTTGCTCCCTACAGATCTGTTAGTTCTGAGCTGATAATGTGATGGAATCGCTGCGGCTCTTTGTAGCTTATTAAAATGGCAGCCAATCGAGCGCTGAATCGAACGGACCGAGTGCGTGTTACAGTGGTTGATTTTTCATTAAGATGTGGAAACACTGAACAAGTTGAGAGGAAACGTGGGTGGAATGAAACGGTCGATGAAATGTTCCCAGAAAGACTCGCTTCGAGACTGAGCTAAAAATAACGCGGTGAGAGTATTTTTATACTCCGAAGTGCGGCAGGATCTGAGCTGGGATTTCATCAGCTGATAGCATGAAACGCTTCTGACAAACAGCCTGTGTGTTTACTGTCAGGATAGTTCATTTCAGTTCAAGTTTGTTTATCTAGTGCTTCTTACAGTTTTGCATTGTTGCAAAGCAGCTTTACAGAGACAAGTTTTAGAAAAACTAGTTGAGACATGAAAGTATAAAAATAAGGAAATTATTTTTATATATATTTAAATATATATAGTCTTTATATATAGTATTTCTAGTTGTTATACTGGGTTATGTTATACATATATATTTATATGTATATATACATATTTACATATATAGAGACATACTTGGTCTCTCAGTGAGCAAGCCAGTCATAGTTCATTTTCATGACTATAAAGGTTCACAACATCTAAATTCTGTTTCATTAAAGCTGTGGTTGGACTGTTTATTACAGCTGGCAACAGAGAATAATAGGTGTAACGTCATGCAGTCATGATTTGTTTTGTGGTTAATGTAGCTCTTCGACTGATAAATGCTCATGTAGAATGTTTCATGAAACAGCTGTTGCTCTGTGTTTCCAGGTGCGCAGTGCTAATTATGAAGCTGACCCATTCGTGCAGGAGTTCCAGTTTAAGGTGCGAGACGAGATGGCCCACGTGACCGGGCGCGTGTTACCCGCGCCCATGCTGCAGTACGGGGGCAGGGTGAGCACAGAACACTTTATGGTACCCTTCCTTTCAATCACCCACATCTCTCTGTGTCTGTCTGTCTGAGTGACTGAATGGCCCGTTCCTGGTGAATCTAACGGCCCCTAACCACACAGCTGTGTGTGTCTGTCTGTGTGTGTCTGTCTGTGTCTGTGTGTCTGTGTGTGTGTCTGTGTGTGTCTGTGTCTGTGTGTGTCTGTGTGTGTCTGTGTGTGTGTCTGTGTGTGTGTCTGTGTGTCTGTGTGTGTGTGTCTGTGTGTCTGTGTGTGTCTGTGTGTGTGTGTCTGTGTGTGTGTGTCTGTGTGTGTGTCTGTGTGTGTGTGTGTCTGTGTGTGTGTAACTACCAAAATAAACAAGCTTGCAGTGATTTTCTGTAGCTGTTTTATGCAGCTGTTTTGTGATAGACCGCTTGCTGCTCATTTTTATCTTTGCAGTATTTTTCTGTGATGTGGAATGTATTATGTTATTGTGTGATTAGTCAGATACATTTTTACATGTGCTTTTTGTAACTATATATATATACACAAGCTTTTTTGTTAATAGTTATTGTGGAGTTACAGTCTTTAATTGAGTTTAGTTACACACCTAATTATTGTGTTCCTGCAGCTCAAAGGTTGTGGGTTTGATTCCCAGGGAACAAGATAAAACATGATTTAAAAAATGGATACCTTGAATGTACCTTAAGTCGCTTTGGATAAAAGTGTCTGCCCAATGCATGAACGTAATGTGATGTAATTTTAGCGTCAGTACAGTCTAGCAATAACTTTGGCTATGTGAATGCATGCGTGTTTGCACACATCCCGCGCAGCCGATCGACCATGCGCTGTTGTTACAGAATCGTACCGTCGCTACACCCAGCCATGGAGTTTGGGACATGAGAGGGAAACAGTTTCATACCGGAGTGGAGATCAAAATGTGGGCCATCGCCTGCTTCGCCACCCAGAGACAGTGCAGAGAAGAGATTCTCAAGTAAGGCTCCGCTTATCTCACCCATCAGCTAAACAGCTAAAAATGGTTTTGAATGTCTGTACTAACTTGATTTGTGCTTAAAGTTCAAACTGTATCATCATCAGTAAAGTGTGTTTGTGTCATAGATGAAAATATGTGAATTCAGTTATGAGACTAAGTCCTGCTTTTTCTGTCAGGGGTTTTACTGACCAACTGCGTAAGATCTCAAAGGATGCTGGGATGCCCATCCAGGGGCAGCCGTGTTTCTGTAAGTATGCGCAGGGAGCAGACAGCGTGGAGCCCATGTTCAGACATCTGAAGAACACCTACTCTGGACTGCAGCTCATCATCGTCATCCTGCCAGGAAAAACCCCCGTCTATGGTAAGAACATGAGAACCTTCAGACAGGTTCTCCTCAGACTCATGACAAACACACACTGATTTCTGTTCATGTGTGTGTGATGTGCAGCGGAGGTGAAGCGTGTTGGAGACACTCTTCTGGGAATGGCCACTCAGTGCGTTCAGGTGAAGAACGTGGTGAAAACATCCCCTCAGACGCTTTCCAACCTCTGCCTCAAAATCAACGTCAAACTTGGAGGCATCAACAACATTCTGGTGCCACATCAACGGTGAGAGTTGAAGAATAAATCAGGAGAAAGATCTTGGAAAACTACTGTGTAGATAATTGTTTATATCTTATCTTACGTGCTATTGTCATTTATGTATGTGGTCTCAGGCCATCAGTGTTCCAGCAGCCCGTCATCTTTCTGGGGGCAGACGTCACTCACCCTCCTGCCGGTGATGGAAAGAAACCCTCCATTGCGGCGGTTAGTTCAGCTTCATTCCCTCAAGTTTCTCTTTTCTTTGATTCGGTGGTTTTAGGACTGTCTACATCCCGACACAGCGTGATTTACTGTGATTGTGTGCAGGTGGTGGGCAGTATGGACGCCCATCCGAGCAGGTACTGCGCCACAGTCCGCGTCCAGAGGCCCAGACAGGAAGTCATTCAGGACTTGTCCTCAATGGTGCGAGAGCTGCTCATCCAGTTCTACAAGTCCACTCGTTATAAACCCACCAGAATCATCTTCTACAGGGACGGAGTGTCTGAGGGCCAGTTCAGACAGGTGTGACACAGCAGTGTGTGCATGACTGTCTCCTTATTTATTCAAATCAAGATTTGCAAAAAAATCATTCATTCACAATGTAGTGGTCAGATTTTTCAGTGGCTGATGCTAATATTGATCTACAGTACGTGCCAAATCTATATGTTGAAGGTAATAGTTTAATGCAAAATATTGAATCAAATCTCAGTCTTAAAAGGGCAAAATATTTGCAGAATTATTGTTATAGTTCATTATTATAGTATAGTATTATTATAGTTCAGAGTAATAATGAAAGAATTCAAAGATGAAACATGGTCTTGTCTCTGATCTCAGGTGTTGTATTACGAGCTGCTGGCTATTCGAGAGGCCTGTATCAGTCTGGAAAAGGAGTACCAGCCCGGCATCACCTACATAGTGGTGCAAAAACGGCACCACACGCGTCTCTTCTGTGCCGACCGCAATGAGAGGGTGAGCAGAGATTCATCTTTCACTCAGAACTCACTCCTTATTTAATATGTGCTTCTCACTCATTTTAACATTTTAAATTATTGATCTAATGTGCTCACTTTTGTATATATACTTTATAGGTATATAGTTATCTCTTATTTCTTCTTGTATAGTTACATATTTATATTTATGTCTTTTTTCTTTTCTATTTCTTCTTTCTTTCTTCTTAATTCCCCTTAAGCAGCTGTGAAAAGGCAAAGCAATTTCCCTCTGGGATGATCAAAGTTTTTTGAATCTTTGAATCTTGAATATCAGTATTGGAATTGGTTGAATTTCATGACATTTTATTAGGGTGCTGAAACTGATGCACTTTTTGATAGTACTGAAATTTCGCTGCTGTTGGTTCTCACTGCTCAGATGTTGGTGGCAACACTAGAGAGCTGAAGTTTTAGATCATCTCTGAGGAAATAGTGTATGTGGCCTTGAATGGTTCACTCCTGTTCATGGTATTTCATTGTGCTTTCTGGACTGTGTTTTTTCTCAGAATCTGTTAATATATACATTCCTTCGCAACCTTGACGATACAAAAGACGTTTAATAGTGATTGAAAACGAAGAGCAAGCGTCAATCTTCCATAGCGAACAATTAAAGAAGTTATCTTTAGATTTTAAGGTTAAAGCTTTAAAAACATTCAGAATTCAAAACGTCCTTTCTATTGGGAAAAAACCAAGGCAGTATTTTCACATCGTGAGTAAGTTTGAATACACAACCACCCACTTTTAAGCACAAATGATGCTTATTTATTGTTCAGATTTATTTTTCCATGTGCAGACCAGGTCAAAAGCATTTATTATGAAGAGCTGTTATTGTCATTGAACTCTTTTCAGGAGTTTAAACTCAAGGCTGTTTATTTATTCGAGTCATGAGTTTAGAATTGAATGTTCTTGAAGATTTTGTTTTGAGTGGTTTGGTTTGTTTTTTGCACAGGTGGGTCGGAGCGGAAACATTCCCGCCGGTACGACAGTCGATACAGATATCACGCACCCGTATGAGTTTGACTTTTACCTCTGCAGTCACGCTGGAATACAGGTGCAGATTAACACCCAGATTAACACACTGACTATTCACTCCACAAATGATTTTGCACGAGGATTTACGTTTTGATTTATGGTTTAAAAGCAGAAATGTTACAATACAAAACAGTCACAGAGCTTAAAAGGTTAAATCCCACAAAATGCTTGAAAATTAAATGGGGGAAAAAGCAAGACATTTGCAAAAAGACATTTGCATTGTGACCTTTTTGTTTCTTTTTGTTTATGTCCTGCCCCCACAATCTCATATTACGATAAATCAAAATAATTGATATATTATTTACTTTGGTAAAAGTAGAAACAAATTCACATACTTTAACCTATTAAAGGATATAATTTACTAGTGATGATAAAGCTTAAACTTTATTTACATTTTAACTTCTTAAAATGTTTATACCATAATGATATTTGTTACACTTCCTATTTTTTTAAATTGAATTGGCATTGAGAAATCATGCATTAGTGTGTAATGCAAATTTTATGGAAACACAATCTTTTAACAAAATAACATTCTTTTGCAAAATACTGTTTTTATGATCAACTTATCTATAAGCAGCCCTGATCTGCTGAGAATCAAAGTGGAGCAGGTTTGTGTGTAAACTGGTGTCTGTTGAACTGAATTCAGTGTGAATGTGTTTTAAGGGGACCAGCCGACCGTCTCACTATCACGTGCTGTGGGATGATAACTGCTTCACTGCTGATGAGTTTCAACTGCTCACCTACCAGCTGTGCCACACTTATGTGCGCTGTACTCGCTCCGTCTCCATCCCCGCGCCAGCCTACTACGCCCACTTAGTGGCCTTCCGCGCTCGCTACCACCTGGTGGACAAAGAACACGACAGGTGTGTGTTCCGGACCCTCGGCATAGCGTTATTACTGTCAGCCGGGCTGGGTGATCACATTCGTTTGACAATATTCGATATACTTCATATTTTGGTATCTAATCTAATATGGATCAAAGCGGCCAATCTATGTGCCGTCTATGTGTTTGTTATATCTAGGGTCCACCCCGCCCACCAATATTTTATACATTTAAATAAGCGATATAGTTAAATATACTGAATGTCACCCTTTTCTGTCTCAGTGCTGAGGGCAGCCACGTCTCCGGGCAAAGTAACGGCCGGGATCCACAGGCTCTGGCCAAAGCTGTGCAGATACACCATGACACCCTGAGGACCATGTACTTCGCCTGAACCAGCTCTGATGAACCCCATCTTCAAGCAGTCATAAGCAAAACCACCGCCACATACACACGTAGTCGCAACATTTGACTCCTGAAAGGTCAGTTTCCGTGGAGAAGCATGGAAGCATGGTCCACCCCGCCCAGTACATGTGGACCTGACACTGTGCAGCAAGACAGGGCCCGCGCTCCGGCCTGCTTTAATTCCACAAATGGACCTCTGCACTATTATGCAATATTAAACCAGCCAACCGAGGCCGTTCCCCCCTCCAAACCCTCGACAACAACTAAAAGGGAAGCTCTTCTATGTCCCCTCTCCGCTTCCTGTCTGTAGAAGTAACATTATTTACTTCCCTGCCTGTCACGTCTCGTACCTCAGAGATTTCTAACGGAACCTTTCCCCTGTTGATCTTTCCTTCCCCCAAAATGAGATTTAAGCGGGAGCAGATGGAAAGACTTAAGTCTGAGAAAAAGGAAGTTTTGGGAATGCCTGCTGGTCCCACACTGTTTATAGCATAACGCTCTGCTAGCGTTTTATCAATGTACTCTTCTCCCGATCTCTATTTTTGTAGCCAACGGTGACTTAACTAAGTGTTAAAGTGTCAGTTGTAAAGAACCAATTGTGCGTTAGCATTTAAAAAAAGAGAAACAAGCTGTTGTTGTTAGAGTGCCATTTCCGGCCATAAATCCGACAGGCCCAGCCAATGGATAAAATTGTTTAATTTGAAAGCAAATTAGATTTTCTGCTCAGTAATATCTACCTGGGGTTGCCCTGATCTGTGAGCTTTTATGTACTACGCAAAATGATCATGTGTTTTGATATTTGCTTTCAATTGTGTTTGAAGTTTTTTTTCTTTTTTTTAATGTCCAAATTCCCTCCAGTATTTATTTGTTGTTGAAACGCAGCTCTTAGCAGGTGTGTCTTATTCGTTGCTCCCCTGCACTTTTTCCGTTTAAATGCATAGTACATGTTCAATGACAGATCATAGTTTAGTGCAATAATCTGTTAGCAGGAAGACAATAGCTTCTGTGCTCGCGATTCGTGGGCAGTCTGTAGCACTGGTGTGCGATCAAGAGGCAGTTTAAGAAAGTTACGGGAGCAACGAGCCAATAACGGGAATTATGGGTGATGCTTTTTCAAAGACGGTTGGTGTTGTGCATGTTGGCACTTTTATAGTTTGGTTTTTATTTCTGTGAAAGACGATTAGATTCCTGACGATTGACCGTGTTAATAAGTGCCTGCTTCCAGAAATGGTTAGTGTTGGGTGGTCGAACAAATGTAAGAAGTCAGAAATAGCAAACAAACGCGCCTCATTTAGTCTGATTAAGGGCACAGTTGCGATCATATTCAACTGTATGGCCTTAATAAAAAGTTTTACGATGGTGCCGGTTCAGTCGTACACTTTCTGTTGCGTCAACTTTTTGTTGCGTAAAGTCGTAAACTTAGGTTTGCGTTAACGTCTCGATTTTCACTGCCCTGCCTGTTCAGAAAATTACGCTGCTATTGTTACTGTTAAGTAGGTCGCGAGCTCCGTGCTTCAGTTTGCGTGCACGCGAGGGACTGATTGGCCGCTCTGGGTGCACATTCGCGGAGGGACTCTGGTAGCACCTGATGCGTGCTTATTCACTGGAGGGCCACTAGAGGTGTTTTACTTGAAGCGTGCAGTGAGCGTGGGTGCCTTAAATCTTTCTCTCCGTGCCCATCTGAAGCATGTTCAGCTGTGTGAAGATGGTTTTCTGCACTATTCGATGCGTAACGCATGGTGCTATAAGTTGCGGCCCAGGGCAGCATCAGGAATTGGCCAGAGACTTAATTTGTAAGGTGGGATCATGTGCATGATGCTTAAATGGTGCTGGTTGTGTGTTTCTCGCAAACTAACGAGAAATGTCTTATCAGGACAGACACTTGTCATCGTTTTTTTTTTGTTTATTCGATTTGTGTTTTAATTTTTTTATCGCATAGAATGGTACAACACTATGGCCAGTTGAAATAAGATCACAGTCCATTGCACAAAACACTATGAACCAGAACTTACAGTGAATAATCGAAACTTTTAAAATAACTAAAACCTTCAATAACAGTTTAGTCCCTTTAAAATCAAGACTTTTTTTTATTATGCAATTCATTTTTTAGCTATTTAAAGAGACAGTTCAACTCAAAATGAAATATTTTCCATCATTTACTCACTCTTATGTGATTCCAAACCCGTATGACTTTTCTGCTTCTGTGGAGCACAAAAATATATTGAAAAATGTTTCAGTGGTTTTGTGTCCATACAATGGAAGTCAAAGGGTGCCAGTGCTGTTTGGTTACCAGCGTACTTTAAAATATCTTCTTTTGTGCTCTTCAAAAGTCAAACAGGTTTGGAATGACATGAGGGTGAGTGAATGATTTTTGGGAAGAATGAAGAATTGTCATTTTTGGGTGTTTTGGGTGAACTGTCCCTTAAAATTTTAAGTATAAATGGTTGATGTACAGACCTTTTAGTTCCATGAGGCAAAACAAAGGCTGCTTTGAGAGTGTTGTGGACCTCAGACATGACTTCTGCCCATAAGGCCAAGTGTGTTTTCAGCCGTTACACAGGCATCTGTGAGCAAAAAGAAGACACAGATTTTGCAGCTGAAACGGTTTTATCTGACTTTCTCCAATGAAACCACTACTGGTGCTGGAGAGGCTTTTAAAAAACAAGTTTGGAAGTAAAATCATTTATGTGTGTGAATGCCAAATAACTCAAATTAAGAATCCTGATGAGGTTTTATGTGATTAAGTTTGTGTAGTTATAGTTGTAGTTATAGTTTCTTATAAATGTATATATTACTAATTCTTGCCTCTTGTTTTGGCATAAATGTCTCCTTTTAAGGAATAGCTCTCCCAAAAATGAAAATACCTTTAAAGTTTTACTCGTATGTCATTCCCAACTGTTACGAGTTTTCTTTCTTTTGCAGAACTATGATTACAATCTTCCAGGCCATATAATAGCTTTATTTTAGAATGAAATCTTTCATAAAGTCATCATTGGTAATCTTCATCTGCATCTTCTCAAATCTGAAATCATGTGATCAGAATGTATTCAGTCATGTGATATGAAAGAACCAATGGCGTTTGGTAACACTGATGTAAAATCATGTGTTCAGGTGCCATGTTTGAATATATATGTGACCACGAATGAGATTTGAAAATTGCATGGTAGGATTTTCTATGATTAACGTTTAAATTTCGTTGCTTTACTCATAAAGCTATTGTGTTCAGAAGACCTGGAAAATATAGACAAGTACTTTACATGTTTGTTTGTTTCCTTTTTGGCTTTTAGCAGTCAAATGACAAACATTTCAAACTATTTTGTTTTGAAAACATCTGCATTCAGTGAAAGAAAACCGTACGTTGGGAATGACATGATGAATAAATTGGATTTGAAAATGATTTTCATTTTTGGGTGAACTGTCTCTTGAAGGTGAAAAAGTTTTGCTTCTGTATTTTTTTGAACCGATGATTGACGTTTAAAGATTGCTTGCCTTATAACAGAATTTGAACAAGAATCTGTGGTAGCAGATGTTGCAGGGAAAGTTAAATGCTCGGTCGCTCAAAGGATGTTTGTAGCGTTCGCTAAACTTAAAGCCTCTAGTGTCTGGATGAATGATGGTCTTCATAGAATTGCTCTAGAAGACTATAATCTCCAGTAAACCAAACAAAAACAGCCACTTACAAGTCAGATTACCTGTTTTCTCCTCTTGTCTTTATCTTTTTTCCGAGCTTTTAGGGGGGTCTTCTTTTAAGATCTAAAAGTTAAAAAGTGGATAGAAAGTGCCTTTCTTCTGATGGTGCTGAAAATCAGACACTAAAGTGAGTAATCAAAGAGTACATAAGTCTTAGTCTTACCTTGATGAAGGTGTGCACACATGCAAACGCGAACACCTTTTTACTTTGACTGCGAGGCTACTACTGGTGCCTCTGTATATTGAGATATTACGATGACGATATATGCCAAGTATATGAACGAAGCGTTGAGCTCTGTATCATACTGTGTTAGGGGTTCCGGACCAACAGAAATGTTCATATAGAACAGACACTTAAATGACAGCCTGACCCTGGAAAGCCTAGCATAGCACTTTAATGACTGCCAATCAAAACGGGAAACAAAGTCACTGTCTGTTTTGTGCTTTTCCTAACCCCCATGATCCCCTTTTTCCGCATACTCCAGCAAAACCAGACTCCGGTCTCCAGTACTGGAAATCTTTGCTGAGAGGCACCAAAACGACATGGAAAGATGAATTAAGCATTGTAGATTTACACAAGGCCCAGGTGACAACTTCACTATGTCTCTATATAAAGCTTTTTTGGTTTTAGTGGCTGATTCATCTCTGTGCAATGCCCAATACAAAATAAATACATATGTATGTGTTTTGAATATGATTACAGCTCAGATTGGCCCCCATGGCTTGTATTTGTCATAGGGGGGCCGTTGGTCCAGGGGGATTTACCTCGATGACAGAACACACTGCACCTCACTTATCTTAGTATGCTGCAAATGTGAGCGTGAAGGAAACAGCAAACACAAGAACACATGTCATGTTTCACTCCAAAAACAAAAGGAAAATATACTTTGATGTAAGAAAATCAAGCCTGTTTTAAGGACTTTTCATTGTGACATTTATTGCTTGACAAATAAGCATCTTTTAGTCCTCTAAATCTTCAAATGTTATTCTCATTGCATAATGCAAACAAAATGCTGCTTTCATCGTAGTCAGATTTGAAAGTATCTTTGTATTAGATGCCTATAAAATGCGTTCTGTCACCATGAAACTAAATTTGTGACTGTCTCTTCACTATGGTGACTGAGTATCTGAGTGAAGTGGGTTCTGGGAGAAAACTAATACTGCACTTGATTTCAGTCTTTGGAAATTGATTGGATCGTTGGAAGTTGGAGGGGCTCAACTGCCTAGCCATTAGACAGTCAATATAGTCCCGTCTTCGGGAAGAGACATATATATCATCAGAAGAAGAGATGTTGTTTCAAGGGGAATTGGAGATGTTTTTGATTAAATATTATATGGCCACATGAATTTAAAAAAAAAGAGATGTACGAATAAGAATAGTAAGAAATGTTGATTTCATGGTGACTTTAACTGTCATAAAAATGTCACAATGCAAAAAATCTTAATGGTCCTAAAAATCTTTGTCATTTTATTTATGCAAAATATTATCTCCTTGATTTTGATTTTGGGGTGAAATATATCCGGGGCATGTTTTCATGAGATTAACATATTTAATTACAGTGTAAAGCTTGACTAATGCCTGACAAAAATATCTTTAGCAATTTTAGAGTAAGTCTAATTATAAGAAAAAGTTTTTTAACAACACGTATTTTTCTTCTTTATTGAGCCAACTTTTATTTTATCATCCTATTTAAATGTTTTGTTTTCATTTAATATATTAGAAATATATATGGGAAATATTTAATGGTGTATTTATTGAGGGAGTGCTTAAAAAGCGGCTGGAGTCTCCGCATTGTTGGGCCAGAGTTTTGGGGGAGGAGTTAGGGGTCGGGGGCGGACACCTGCCTCTCATCGCCAACCAATCCTTGACTTCCTCTCACACACAAGCACAACCACAGAGTGGGCAGGGGGTGGCACAACCCCACGAGGATGTTGAAGTATTTGTCAACATCACTTTCCCCTAAATCTTTGACTGTTTGTCTTGAGAGATTATCCACGGTTCGACCCCACATTCAAAACTAATTTTTCAGCTCTGCAGAAAAGAGGCTCGCCGCACTTGTCTCATCTCATCTATTTAAGGGACGGAGAACCCCACTGACTTGGTTATTCTAAAAAAAAAGCTGTTGTTTTTAATCCAGAGCTGCTAAACTCTCAGCCATACAAGTTTCTCCGGCTTGTGGGTGTCAGTTGTCTTTGTGCCAGAGTTTTTTTGAAGAGGGGGTCCCATTCCACTTAAAAAAAAAATATATATATATATATACATACTATGAGCCTCAGCCTTAACTGTATTGTTTTATTTTCAGATTGGACTTGACATGTCTCTTAAATGCCATAGTTGTGCGTTGCATATTAACTCCCTTCACATCTTGGTTCTCTTTTTAAACCACTAACTGTGCTGTGATAAGTTTAGAGGTGTGAAATCTAAGCCACGACACAAGTTTGGCTACTAGTTCAGCGAAAGCTCGTGACAGCGGACAGTGTCTGTACCTTCGTCTGTGTTTCAAATCGTTGCGTTATTCAATACAGCAACAGAGACATCGAGCTCCGGGTTGGTTAGATGGTGACAGAATGCTTGTCGATTCCTAAAAATGTTTACAAAACGGTTTACTGAAACGTCAAGCTCCAGCATTCCAAACAAGGACTGTGAACATCCGATAACGTATATAGGACGTCTGTCATTTCTCAATTTATGTCACAAATAAAATCAGTGCTCACCCCTAATATCATTTTCTGTCGAGTGTCTCTTGGTACTAACAGACATCAACTTACATTGTGTGATTTATCGCTGTCTGTTCATGCATTTATGAAAGAGCCAAAGTACAGTCTTTCCGTTAAGTCAGGATTGTGTGTTATCTGACTGCATTGATTCCCAGTCTCTCCTCTTGCTCCTAACACCAGGAGCTCTGTGGCTTTGTCC
The DNA here is from genome assembly GCA_036877625.1 of Ambastaia sidthimunki. Taxonomy (NCBI): domain Eukaryota; kingdom Metazoa; phylum Chordata; class Actinopteri; order Cypriniformes; family Botiidae; genus Ambastaia; species Ambastaia sidthimunki. The sequence goes on from JAZGTK010000451.1 coordinate 60,208, forward strand.
TCTCCTCTCTCTGTGCAAAGAGTCTCTCTAATGTACCAAGAGATCTTTCTTTTACCTTGAAATGTCTTTCTTTTGTTTTATAATACTCTCTTTGTAGTCAATGGCCTTTTAGTGTTGCTTTGCTTCAGTTTGGAGTGTACCTTTCACTAATTCTTGCAATAAAAAGCTTTGCTTTTAAACAGATCTGATATTTGTCTTGTATGTGACTTTTGTCATTATAAATGAAATTACATTCATTTGTGCTGTATAGTTTGGATGCAGAATAATAGTTGACTAAAAGTATATTCAGTTGTAGAATTATATGTTTAATTCCCTGTACATCTACAGAAAAGACTAACCACCTCACCACCTTTCAGCTGTTATATTTCTCTGAGGCTGGGTTAGGGATGGAAGCCTAGTTTACTGTATATAGGGCAATAACAGATACACTTAATACCGCATTGCATTGTGGGATACAACATGCAGCGTCATTTTGGCAAACGAAAATGTCCAGGTATTCCATGATTACAACATACTGCAGAATGGTGCACGTCCTGCAATACACGTCTTAAACACTAGTGGGAGCTTTTTACCTATGGATTACATGAAGATAACATAAGAGATGCATTACATTGAGAGTCCGGTGTCTGAGTCTGCGATTGGCAAAAGTATTCCTAAGAACCATATAGTATTTTTTAAAATTTAAAAGATTAATAAAATATTTAATGGAGAATATTAAGGCAATGAGCAAAAGACTTGATGACCTAGCAAACAGGGAATGTTCTCTATAGGTTCTCTCAAAGTTATTATAAACGTTTATGCAGTAACGTTTCTTGAACCATACAGATCAAAAACGCTACGATGTTGTTAGAGGAACATTAAATTATAAAAGTTATAGAATTAAAAACGCTTAAATAAATATATGGTCTTGAGTGGTTCTAAATAAGTTAAAGCAAAAATGTTCATACAACGTCTAAAAAACTGGACATTTTTAACCACCTTAGAACTTTCACAATAACATTTTTACCGTTTTTGTAAAACGTTCTTACAACCTAAAAAGCCCCTTACAACCCTTTGTGCCCCTGACTGGCCTTCAGCTCCAGATATTAAAATCTTGTCAATGTAACAGATAAAGCGAATCATGTCAGTGTCTGTTAATGTCAATGGAAACCATATTTTACATGTCATGAGCTGAATATTCACTTTATATAATATATTTTGTGTCTCATGTTCAGTTCAGAAGCGCTAGTTGAATTCCTGCGATTCCACCCAAATCTTATCGCATCTGGCAGCCCAGATATCAATTTTAGGTTGTGAGAACATTTCCCTAACGTTTCCATTAAATAACTTAAACGTTCGAATGTTTTTTAAAAAGTTTTAGGAACGTCCAAAACATCCCATTTTTAGACGTTGTATTAACGTCATTGCTTGATTATAATTTTGTAACGTTTTTAAAACGTTCCACTAAACTACCTACTAAACGTTTTGACCTTTCGACTAACGTTACTGACTAACGTTTTATAGTCGCTTTGAGAGAATATTTACAAAACATTCTGAGAACGTTGCCTGTTAGCTGGAAGTGGCAATGAATCAGAACAGGAAATTTCGGTGAATACATGTTTGTACTTCCAGCAGTTGTTTCAAAGGTTTCGTCTTTCTGAAAGAATATTAATAGATGAATGCCCTCCCAGGGCTGTTTGTACCTCTTTTCCAACATAATATAGAGCAAGAATCTCTAAGAAATATAAGAAAAGCAAACACTGCTTTCCATCTATAAAAACAAAATTCACCAGCAAGACTGTTTACAAGGATGTGTGAGAAAATAAAGATGATCAGAAAATGTTTGAGAATCAGAGTTCTGTATCAGTTTATTTAATACTGACCAAATAAATAAACATGAAATGTTAGTCTGAGTTGAGTTACTTTAATATGTAAGTATGAAATGAGATGAATGAAACTGTTTCAGCTGTCGGAAACTGTTGCCCTGGACAACCAACAAAATGCAAAATGCTGCAACTGACCAATCACAATCAAGTATTTTAGAGCGCTGTCTAATAATGTAACAAACCTTCCTGATATTAGTCTGGTTAAATAAATACGGCGTTTAAATAAATCTGAGGCCCTGCATCATTTATTAAGTCTAATACAATACAAATGCAATTTATTAAAAGCAAAATTATGAACTTGCATGTTCATCGTGTGTATTTATAATTATTCAGTACAGAGTCATTTTGATGTCACAGCGCTGAAGGAACATCAGTCTCAAAGCTCAGCTGTCCGGCCGCTCACAGCGTTACATCATACGGATCTCTGAGTCTCTCTCTTCTGATGTTGTGATGCTTTTGTCTCCTGCATTCAGAAAATAAAAGGAACAGAGATGAAACCTGAATAAAACACAAGAAACTCAAATGATCCTGCGGAAAATAAAAATGCACCTAAATTTGACTCTAAAAATGACTCTACATTTTGACTGATGAACTTGGTTCAAAACAATTGTGAAACGACAATAAACTCGCACTTTAAATGAATTATATATTTATCATCGCTACGTTGCACAATTTCCTAACAACTGAACTTCTGACTGCTGCACAATTGTTTATTCTGATTAACTGTTTATTATAAATTGGTCTTTAAATTATTGGCGGCTCTTTAAATACCTCAAAAAAATTAATGGTACATTTGATTTCAGGTTTAACAGTTTGCTGGAAATATATTGTTTAATTGTGACCTCAGCCAGTGATTTTAGCGATATCTGTTTTCCCGCATTCAAGCCGACACGGTCTTATGCAACTGATGCATGCAGTCATTGGCTACAGAATGCAGAGACTTCATTATACGCACTGTTTATGACGTCATGTCTGGTCATACCTGACATTACTGTGACTTTGAAACTAGGGTGGATGGAATTTGATGGAACGTCAACAATGTTCCTCTATAGCTGTGACTCATTAGCATATTTTGTCTTTCAAGTTTCTCTTTGATGATAATGTCTTGAAATGGCATTTGAGTTATGTGTTGACATGCCTCCACCCATTGTTCAGGTCTACTGACAGCATTTGTACACTCTCAAATAGCACCGAAACTAAAGTGACATGTATTTGTCAGTTATAGTTACCCATAACCGAGGGTTAGGTGGGTTAGGTGCCTTGCTCAAGGACACTTCAGTTGCGAACTGCCGGCGCTGGAATCGAACCAGCAACCTACTGATTACAAGCCCGACTCCTTAACCAGTAGACCACAACTGCCCAACTAATAACCTCAATTAATAAAAAAAGCAAGCAGTACAGTAAGGAAATTACAGTTATTTACTGTGATAAGCGACATTACGACACCAATACAGCTGCTGGTAGAACTTGTATTGTTACTGTAACGTTATTCAACGTACCTCCATAATAGAAACGCTACCAGTGCAGCCAGTAGCAACAGCAGCAGTAAGAAACACACGACAACAACTGCTGTGTGTCTGCTGTCCTGCTCGCATGGCTCTGAAACACAGTTTAATATCAGTGCAGGTGTCATCAAACTTCTCAGCTAATTCATCAACGGCTGCTTTATGAGCTTAATGGACAGTAATAATGAGAATTAATTACATACAAACGGTAAAAAATGGGTTTTACAAAATGTTTTACTGCAATGCCCTAGCAACCATGGTGTTATGGTGTCAACCAGTTTTGCATGTGACAGAACTAGTGTAATTGGTCAGAACTAGTGTAATTGGTCAGAACTAGTGTAATTGGTCAGAACTAGTGTAATTGGTCAGGGATTCATAGTGCTGTACCTGCGGTGAAGGTGTCCGAGCTGGAGCCCAGTTTGTTTTTCACCACACAGGTGAAGTGTCCGCAGATCGTGCTGGAGACGTGCAGAGACGTTCCATCTGCAGACACGCGGCCCACCTCCTCCTTCACAACCACCTTCTCATGCAGCCAGATGAAGGTGGGCTCGGTCCCCCAGGCCTCCATGCAGTGGAGAATGGAGTGTGACAAATTGACCATCACAGACACGTGACCCACTGCAACTTGAATCACACACACAAAACAGACTTAAAGGGATAGTTCACTCAAAAATAAAAATTCCTCCATCACTTACTCACCCTCATGTCATTTCAAACCTGATGACGTGTTTGTTTCTGAAGAACACAAAAGAAGATATTTTGTACATTGTACATTGGTAACCAAACAACTGGGGCACCCGTTGACTTCCATTGTATGGACACAAAACCAGTAAGACATTTCTTAAAATGTCTTTTTTTGTGTTCCACAGAAGAAAGACAAATCATATAGGTTTGGAATTACATAGAGATGAGTAAATGATGAAAAAAACATTTTGTTGAACTATCCCTTTAAAGTATTAAGAAGAAATAAAAATTATGAACTATAATAATAATAATAATAATACCAAGGACCTCCATATTTTAAAAGAATATACCACTTCCTGCATGGCAACAAAAAAGATGTTATAGGTAAGTTAACCAGTTACACTGGTTTTGAGTAACTGATGCTGTTATCACTTATACAGCTGTGTAGATGTACAGCTGCTGTTTTTTGATGCTTGAGTTAGTACAGTATTATCTTATAAGCACTATAATGTGCAGAAAATGAAAGACTTCATCTTACGATACTCTTCGACCGTTTGCTGTGCAGAACGTCTCTGGCCTGACTGGTTTATAACTGTAATCGTATATACGCCGCTGTCCGCAGGTTGATAATCTCTGATCTTCAGCACGGCTCCTTGTTGCTCCACAATCACCTTCCCCTCAGGTGTTCTACGAGGAAACTCAGCCACTGTAGAATTCTTCCCAGAATTCCTTGCTGCATGGTTCCATGTCACCTTGGCAACACGTTCACCGTCTTGCAGGTCAATCTGTGCCTGTAGGTCCAAACTCTGGCCTTTGATGACAAATATTGTCTGCTGGTTATTAAAGTATACAGACAAGCCCTGGCAGCTCCACAACACTGCTGAACAACAGAAACATTAATAATTAAAAGTCAGTTATTAAAAAAAATATTGATCAAGCCCTAAAGTAAATATCAAAGGCTAATGTTGCGATTGAGCAATTCAATGAAATATTTTAGTGAGCCATGTAATAAAAATACAATGTAAAAAAACAGGCTCATAGAAACACAATATATGTCATGAACGGATTCAGATTAGACAAGTTAAACATTTTTAGACCATAGAAACTTTAAGAAAAACTCACAGACTTGAAAAAGTAGGACGGTCCAAATAAACTGCTGTAGCTCCATGTTACCTGGATGTAGGAGAGAAGTCAAACCCACAGCAACATGATAGCCAAACTTACACAGTACATACAAATGAAGGTCAGTCACATTAAATGATGTTACAGTAACTTTGTAAATGACTTTACTGTATCACTGTCATTAAAGCCAGAGCAGTCGTGTGAAACTCACCTCACGTCTTCTGTTACAAATACATAAATACTAGACCAAACCTACACCAGTACACATGGTACACAGTACAGTTCTTATGTGGACTGCTCCACATTTTTTTTTTCTGCTCAGCCTGTTGCTTTACCAGGAAAAGATTTTAGGCGTCACCTTGTTTACAAGCAGGCAAACTTCCTTTTCCCTTTCCTGTGGAATAAAGCCACTATTTTTTCTCGCTACAAGGTGTTTCCTTGGAAAAACCCTCCCCATCACCACATATATTCACACTCTCGGTTTATTCTCTACAACACAAGTGTCTGTAAAATATTAACAGGTTACTTTTATTATATGTAAAAGTACTTTAAAACAATGCAACACTGAATATATTTAAAAATATATAATATAATATAATTGAATATATAGCGTTATATGAATACATTACATTTACATTACATTTAGGCATTTGACATATGCTTTTGTCCAAAGTGACTTACATTGTGAGGAAAACAAAGAAGCAATAAATCACAAGATGACAATAAGCATAACTGTACATAGATACAATTTTCCTGATTTTCCTAGAATACAATACTCAGTGCTTGAAGGGAATTCCTGTTGGGAGAAGGGAGAGAAACAGGTAATATTTTTATTGGGTAGGTTAGACTGGTGTTAGGTGTTCACGAAAGCAGTAGGTTTTCAGTAGTTTTTTGAATACGGTGTGGGATGAGGTAAACCGAACAGAGTGTGGAAGATCATTCCACCAGCAGGGCATATTGAATGTAAAACTGCGAGTAGGTGGTTGTGTATGTTTGGAGGACGGTATAACCAGGCAATGTTCGTTTGCTGATCGTAGGAATCTGGAGGGAGTGTATATGTGAATGAGTTGGTGAAGGAAGGATGGTGCAGAGCCAGTGATGTCAGCGAGTAGTAGAGATTTAAACCTTAATCGTGCCGCAGTTGGTAGCTAATGAAGGGTGATGAAGAGAGGTGTGACATTGGTTCTGTTTGGGTCTTTGAAGACCAACAAGCTGCTGCATTTTGGATCAATTGTAATGATTTGAGTGTTCGTGCTGGAAGACCAGCATTGCAGTAATCATACATTTCATACAATACACTTTAATTGTTAACATGGAAATCAACTATATCACATAGGCTACTAAAACATTCAGTCCCTGATATACTACACTCTATATAACAAACGAAAAAAAGATAAAAACATAGATGTATTACAGCAGATGATCAGTAGATAAGCACAGTACAAAGTGCAAACTTCACCTAAATTAATTAAAAAAAATTAATTCCAGGTCAATTTAATTAGTCAGATTAGTCAGCTCCCTCCCGGTTGTTCATAATGGCTCCTCTTACGAAAACATAAGGTTGTGAAACTATCAGTAAACAGAAAAAAAAGTTGTTACAGTTGTTAAGTTTAAATTACATTTTAATTTCTGTCTGAAATGTTTTAATAATTTTTTGCTAATGAAGTTTTAACCAATGCCATAAGATTTAAGATAATTAAAAATATTTCTGTAGTAACTGTGAAAGAATCATGAAACATGAATAATTATTTGTATCCAGGCCTTGAGTCTTCAGTCTTCTAGAGCAGAAATAAGATCTTACCCAGCCAAACAAAGTAAAATGGCTATTCCAACTACAATTAGGCCCCAGTGACAGTGCGGACAGGCCTGCGATTCTGAAGCTGGTTCTGAAAAGAATTAAATATTACATAAGACTGAAATATTTACATAAACTAATGTCTTAGAGAATCAAAATAATGAAATCAAATTCCAAGAGCAATCTATTAGAAATACAAGTATAAAAACAGGCTATGCTTTCCTTATGCAGATTAAAATTTCTTATTTTTTATTGTCTCGACAATTTTGGGGACATTTAACCTTAAATACCGTACATGATCAGAAAAGCACTGACCTTTGACGAAAACGTTTGGCGTTTCATAATGAGCTTTCGATGTTCCCAGACTGCTGCTTACGACACAGGTGTAGTTATCACCCCTCACCTGTGAGATGTTGAGCCGACGGCCGTTTGCTAACAGCGCTGTTTGATTGGTTACCGCTAGGCCATCCACCAGCCATGAAAACTGAGGGCTGTCCCATTGTGTCATGTCACTGCTTTCAACACCGCACTCCAACAATTGTGTGACTGATGCTTTTGGAGGCTCATCTAAGAAAAGACACACACAGACCTGCTCATCCAGTTTCTCTGAGTTCTGCACCATTGACTCTAAATACAACAGTGCGTGAAAAGAAAATATGTAAAATAGCTAAATAAAAGATGAGACATTAACATTTTCGTTCTTAAATGTAAACAACTCCTGCATGGTCCTATTTACCTGTTTGTTTTACTTCTATGGAGGCCTGCTTCTGGTGGCCATTGTTGTCAGTAACAGTGACCGTGTAGATCCCCAAATCCTCTTTTCTTACATCAGTGATTTGAAGGAGTGACCAATTCTTCTCCAGAGTTATTCTGCTTCCATGACTGTTGCCTGAAACCCTGATGTTGTCGTTTCCTCTCTTTTGATCCCATGTCACTATGTCTATATTTTCTTCTGGGTTCTTCGTGATTTTAGCTTCCAAAACCAGCATCTGGCCAAGGGCCACATACACGTGCTGTCCGCTTTTAAAATGTACAAATATTTCTCCATAAAGAAATACCGGAACTGATAAAAAATATTATAATACGCTTAGTTATGATGTTGTTATTTACTGCAAGTGTACATAAAGTGCTTAAATAGGAGACACTCACTGTGAGACACTAAGACAAACAGAATCCACACCAGCTTATGTGAACCCACGGCAGCAGTCACTGTTATTTATAGATAACATTGACATTAAAAGTTTGCATGTTTTTTTTACTTTTATATATAATGTGGCTCAATAAAACACTATCCAGAATAAATGTACTTACTTTTCGAGGCTTAAATCCCGTGTATTACTGTTCTGTCATATTCAGTTCTTATAATATACTCACTTCAATGCGGACTAACGCAACCTGTTTACAGACTTAGAGTTACAGACTCGAGTATGCAGGACGTATGTAACTAGTGACGTCAATTCGTCACAAATAAATGCAGTATAAGTGTTATGTAATGTCATTTAAAACGTAATATCGATTACCAAAATAAATCAGTACGACATGTTTAAAGGAGATTGTAACGCTTATTTTTCTACACAAAATAATTGTTGTACATACAGATACAGATACATACATACAGATAGATACAGATGTGCTTTCATTTTTCATTTTCCATAGGTGACCAATTTTATAAACAAATAAACTAAATATGTACATATGTACATGTATATATATATATAAAAATAAAAATAAGAAGTGGGCGGGGCTTGTGGTGTTGCTACAGATGGGCGCGTGTGAGAAGCTTTGGACGAGTTTGTGGAGCTTAGATGAGATTTGTGTGTATAAAGTATTTTATTTCGTTTTAAATTGTCGTCTTTATTCTCTACATCAACAGAGACATGTTTATCTTTGCTTACTATAGTTTTCGATAGTGTTTCGTCAGGTGAGACGGTAAAAACAGGTGTATCAGGAAGTAAACATCAGACCAAACACGGATTTAAAAGCCCTTATGGAGAAAACAAGAAAACGAGTTTTTGGTAAGTTTGCATTACAGTTTTATCATGTCTTATGTAAACACTGTTGTAAATACTTTTAATATCAATAATAATTGACTATCGCAGGACTTTTGGTTGTCTGTAGGTCCCATATAAGCTATAAAGGTAAGTTGTAACATGATCAGTATATTGTCTAATATCTCGTTTAATATGTTATAGATGAAAGATGAAGTTTCTGTTCAGACTGTCCGCACTGACATGAACATTTATCAGCTGCATCTTGTCATTTTCTTATTGACAGGTGAGTTTCACATACGTCATGTTATGACACACGTGTATGAAATCTGAAAGCAACATTCATTCATAACAGTTGCATAACAAAACCAACGCAGTTTTCCAAAACATAACCTATATACACAGCTAACAATATTAGGTTGTAAGAACGTTTCCCTAAAGTTAAATAAAACTTTAAAATGTTATTTTAATGTCCAGTTTTGGGATTGATGTACACAAATGACACAAGAAATGACTTGAAAATGTATGATTTTATTTAAATTGTAATATTATTTTATTGTTATTAACTAAATATCAAACCCAGTGCCACTTCTAACAAGAAAACGATGAACGTTTAAAATGATTCAAAACAATAGACATAATGTTCAAAATGAAGAGAAGAATAAACTGTGGACACTTTGTAGTTAAATGTCTGTGGTTATTGTTAAAAACTGTGGTTATTCTGTGGTTACTTTGTGTTTACTCTGACTTCAAACACCTATTAAAAACATTCATTAAAAAATAAATCTGAAAAGTGAAGTTAGCTCTAAGAATAGCTTCAGATGTAACATGTCATTTTGTTTTCTAATGCATTGAAAGTCATGTGATCAAATTAACCAACATGTTTTTGTGCCACTTGATTAAATTACTTTTCTGAGGCATTTCATGTTTTAAACACTTTCACCAGGTCTTCCTCTGTTCGCGGTGTGTGTGGACCCTGTTCCAGTTCAGCTTGAGAAAACATCAGTACTGGTGGCATCAGGTCAAGATGTTGTCTTTACGGTACAGACCGTTTCTGATGCTTCCCTCATCAGATGGACGAACGCTGCAGAGACCACACTGGCCATGTGGGCAAATGGACAGCCGGTTGTAATGCCAATCCTGGAATACAAGGACAGAATTTCTGTCACTGCCACTCAGCTTAAAATCAGTAACAGCAAGGTGCGTGATTCTGGAAACTATACAGTCTCAGTCGAACCCTCTACAAGCTCTGGACTCGGCATCAACACACGCTCAGTACAGCTTAAGGTGTTTGGTAAGACAAATTACGTTTGCTGCTCAAAATGTGACTTCAGATTTAAAGGAACAGACCATCTGACCAATGACCAATTTGAATGCTGTTATGTTTTCCTGAAGGGAAGTTTTTTTTGTGAGTAAAACATAAATTTCACTGGTTTTCCTCTGTTCACGATGAACACAAGGGTGCAAAGTGCAATACCGCACAGAGATTCTTTAAAATATCTGTTTTTGTTTGTCACTGAATAAATAAGAGCATACAAGTATAGCTGGGAACTCCTGATCCACTCTCCATAATTTTGCTCCAACCCAGATTAAACTCACCTTCCTCCAGCTTTCTAATAATCCTGAAGACCTTGATTAGCTTGTTCAGGTGTATATGATCAGGGTTGCAGCTAAACTCAGGAAAGCGGATCTGGAGTTGCCAATTTCTGCTTTAAGGTGTATGTCTGGTTTTCTCTCATCAGATGCCGTGGATGGAGTGAGTTTGTCTCTTCCCAGGCTGCCTCTGGAAGGTGGGAATGTGTCACTGGGTTGCAGCTGGTCTATGGGCACAGAGGTCAGTGTGGTGTGGGGTAAAGGAGGAGTTGCTCTGACCTCTGACACCCGCATTACCATCAGTGCTGGATCTCTGGTCATCAGTCCAGCCAGGAGAGATGATGCAGGAGAGTACACATGCACCGTCAGCAACACTGTCAGCGCCCGGACAACCAAAGCCAACCTCAGTGTGTACTGTGAGTCACAACACGTGTTGTAACATTAAAGGCAGTAAAAGGAATCGTATTTCAGTCAAATTCATCCTGAAGGTGTCACTCTTATATGTATATGTGTATATCCTGTATATATATTTGTGT